>JBCFYV010000012.1:103058695-103243695 GCA_039000515.1 Timema cristinae | reverse complement strand
ATGAATAATGGTAGGGTTCTGTAATGCAGACACATATTGCACTCTGATCACAAGGTGAGCGAGCTGGTCATAGGATATTTAACGTCTGAATATTCAAAACTCCCTTTGGCTATAATGTTTTGTCTTTTCATAATTATCTTTCTGGTTTCGTAACATCTAATTTCATTAATTATTAACTCTAAATAGTCTCAGTAAACTTGCTCTTTAGGCCAAGGATAAATTTGATAAATTAGAACGGTTTGACCAAACCGTATATCTGTCTTTAAATTGTGATCATTTTGAAAGATGTTTATTTCTTCTAACATTTAACTTTAAAATATATATCATCCTCCTTACGGATTGATTTATATGTTTGAGTACCGCCAACTTGGGTCAGTTGTGAATTTGATAGGGCCGTACTTTAGTTCAGTCTATTTTGACTATTTGGGATAGATTATTATTATTTGTTATTTATTTGAGATAGTTTATTATTGTTGTATATATTAGAAGCTTATGGCATGTTAGTTAAATTTGGGGCCGCGAGTAGGCATGTTTATTCTCTTATATTGACGTTAATATTCAATATTTGTACAGCCATTTGAGCCATAAGTTCCAAAATTATAACAATTGTTGTTTATTCAAATTATATCCGATTACGGTCGGGGAGGTGTATTCGTATTGAAACCTCATTGTTATTGTTCTGAATATTTGGGAATCGCCGGTAATGGCAACTTTATATCTAGCTCATATTTTTCTGATTTATTATAAGTGTCTAGATCTTGGTTTTGACCATCCATTATTATAATTGACGGGGCAAATAAGAATTTGTATGAAGGTAAATTTAACCGTAGCTGGTATCATATGTTTACTGTGTTTATTTAAGTGCGTGGGAAGGCGTCTCACATATTTCAATTGTTGTTTACGATTTCAGCGTATAGCGCTTTATAGGTTTCACTCGATCATAGAGTTGTATTTGTTTATTACCTGAGTAAAAATAAATTTTCTTGTTACTATCCTCAACTTGTTATTTATGAGGTATGATAGGGGGGGAGTTACACTTGATTACTTTAAATTCAATAAGGAATATTCTATCTTCAATATCAAAAAGATGTGTATTTTTGTAAAATATTAAACAAGGAACTAAAATTAGCATAATTTCTCAAGTATGTCGGTATCACATAACATACAATTTCAAACTTTTAAATAAAGTTTGAAATTAATTAACCTGTGAAGTGGTTGCATATTATGTGAGTTACATTCTTGGAGAAAGGGTTTTGTTAGAAGAAGTAAATACTTTTTTTAAATGAAAAAAAGACACTTGAGGAATGAAGTTACTAGAGAAGCCAACAAGAGTCGATCCAAGTAGTGAGTAATGGTGTAAAGTGCAAAGTCCAGAACTTGGCATGAACCCATGCCTTTTGAGTGCAAGTGTGTGTGTGGTATGTGTCTGTATAGGAAAGAGAAATAGGGGAGGAAGTGTGAAAAAAAGTTTCTACCAAAGACTTAAGTTTTATTGCTTACTTTACTATTCGCCAACAAAGTTACGTTCTATATGTTGCGATAAGATAGATTGGTGATCTCTCACTTAAAATAAGATCCTGTAATTGAAATATAATTCGGATACATCTTTCTATTCTAGAATATTTTCTCAATGTTTGTGAGTGAGATTTCTTTTTAACGTTTTCTTTGTTTTTGTTTCTTTATAGTGCTTACTACTATATATCTGGACTATACATTTTATAGTTATGCTAATGAACTAGAGTCTGGGAAGTTAGTGTTTATTAAAAATATATCCACGTGATGAAGAGTGTTCTTATTTTTTATATAAAAGAACATCCTTTGTATGCTCAGGCAGGATTATAATCCTAGCATCCTTGCCACCAGTCACAATAGATGAGCATGACATTAAGTTCTCGTGCCCACACATTTGGGTGTTCCCCGTGTTACTACCCGTCGAGTCTATCGACTATTTTATACTTATAGCTATGAAAGAGGTAGATTAAGTTTACCCCATTTGTGTAGAGGGAAAATGGAAAAGGGTTTAATAAAATCCAATCTCAGTTCACTCCGCGGAGGATTCACAGCTAAGACCTCCCGATTTATTGACAAACTAGAGATTTACGTTTAGTCCACATGTCCATCGATAGCTATAATACATATACTGTAATAAATTTGTAACTAATAGGGATAATTTTAAAACTAAACCCATGTTTGTGTTTTGATTCTCTTTCAGTGTTTTTTCCTGATCGAAATATGCTATCACCTGTACTTATAATATATAAATTAGAATTAAATATCATGGCGTGGAATGACGTGGAATAGCTGGTTTTCAGGCTAAGCAGAGTTAATTTAAATAGTAGCTGTGAAATTTTCTCATAATTATGTAAATAACTCATTAGACCACCATTATAACACGTACATTACTACACTAGGTATTTCGAGCAGAACCATTAAATTATATATTATCACTCACTTGGTCCCGATTAAACCAAACACAGGTAGATTACAGTTTTCAAGCTCCATTTCCCTAGTAACACTCTACGTTCAACACTGGGAGACATGTTATCGAAATGTAAGACCTAAAGTCATTCAAACGCGTGTTCACGTGGGAGAACGTGTATAATTGGATAAGGAGGCTTGCCTGTGATCAACTGAAATTTATCGAACATACCAACTATGGTGCTTTGAAGCCACTGTGAAGCCGTGCGATAGGAGCTGACAAATGTAGGTGATGTGTGATCATAGCTAGGCAACATTATACGACTGTCTCGGCCCCACTTCAAACAGAATCAGCGTGTTCAATTTACATTCTTGGCTGTTATTTAATCAAACCGTGCGTTTGTGAAGTTTCTAGCATACATCATCAAACACATAGTCGAACACTTAATCAAATAGATAATTGCACTAATAACAGCACAAATAAATAGAAACTTAATATCAAACATATTAAAAACATAATCATACCCATTTTTACACACAAAATCACACACGTGGATACACACAAGGCTACACAAATAGTCGCACACATTATAATGCAATTAATAGTGACGCATGTATCACACAAATAACCACACACATAATAATAAAATTAATAATCTCACAAATAATCACGCACTTTATCATAACCATATGTAAATACCTAAAGAAGACCTTCATACATTTTAAACTCACATATATATTCACTAGATTTCGGCCACATTCGTGACTCTGGCATTCGGCCGAACATTCGGGCCAATATATAGAAAGGATGCATGTGTTAGCAGTATATTATTTAGGACTAGCTGTAATTGCCTGACGTCATGAAAACCAACTAATCAGTTCTAAATTAAATATCCAATATTGACAGTGAAATAGATTGGATTGAGTGACAGTGAAATGAATTTTACGATTCACATATTTTAAATTGTGTTATCAGATTTAATTATAGTACAGTGTATCATTTGTGAATTTATTTAAAACGTGCTCAAACCCAAATTATACTAAAATGTCCCAGAAACTTTAAAATGAGAGCTTTGGTAAACGTTATTAATTTAAATGTGAATTAACAATAGGCTAACATTTCAATTTTAAAAGAAACTCGTAGTTCCTAGGAAATTCAGCCAATCAAAGAATATTGATATAATTACTGGATAATTTAAAGAAAGATAATAAAAAGCGTCAATACAAACAAAATAATTATATTTTTATATCCATTGATTTATTTGATTCTTTCTTTGATTTTTGTTGTATTTTTTTCAATTCTTTACTTAAGCAAAAATTGAATTGTTATTATTGTTAAACATATATTAATATTTAACTGCCGATATATAATCATACATAAATCAGTGTTTCCATCGTGATGTAACCAAAGAACGATTGTATATGCCACTTTTCCTCTCACATGAGGTTTAATATTTGGAAAGCGTGGTTCTGAAGCGTTATCACTGGCTACCACACATTGGGAAGAGAAAAAAAAAACTAAACTGAAGATACTGGGAGATGGCCTATGTGTCAGCGTATGTGTGCGTTGGAAAAGGTGATGGGATTAGGAAAAAAAAAGAAGAAGAGGAAAAAACCGTTGAATTGGGTCTCATCAAAAGAAATAAGCTGCTGACCATGTTCAAAGAACGTGCTCCAATGTCGTAGTGTCGCAAGAAATATTCCAAAGGAAAGCGAGGTTGAAAATAAGCCACCACGAGGATTAAAAATTTGAAAAATATACAACCATAGCGAAATATTCCCCTTTTTATTACTTTTGAAAAGAAAAGGTATAATATAGGAGATAAGCTTCTTAATGGTTTTCTAGTACAGGTCAATTCTCATATGAAGGACTTTATATGACAGGAATAGAAGTTACTATATCTAATTTCACGATATTGATACGTAAATTGTTGTAAAATAAATATATATAAAACAACCTATTATATGCCATTAATTCCAACCGGTCAATATGTTTTTTATTTTATTAGAGAATCTTTCTTTGTAATTTGGAGTGTACAGATATCTGAGATCTTGACTTTAAACCTACTATTAAGACCCTCGGATAGCTGAGTATAATGATGGCCAAAAAAATATAACCTACAATTTTGATTAATTCAACGTTCCATGACATCCTCAAACTGAAAAATTAGTTTTCGTGCGTCTCTGTTTGTCAATTTGTATCTCGGCTAGAGGCGATACCATCTTACTGATCAGGCTTAAACTGGTAAGATAGGGTTATCTTAATGTTCCCGTGGAGAATTTTAAAACTATATACCCAACCATAAAACTAAGTGTGGTTTACTTAAGGGCAAAAAGTAATAATTTATTTTATTAAAATTAGCCCTAAATATTTTGATTAAAATTTTGTATCTAAATACTGTTTAATATTTAAAAAAAATGGCAACTCTCATCTTCTCACGATTATGATTTTTAGGGTACCTTAAATCAGTGGAAATTTACATTTTTGATCATATCCCTGCAATTATTTTAGATACGATATAGCTTATCAGTGTAAGGTTTTGTTACTACTAAAATTAAAATTCTTTACTTGAAATATTTTTTTTATATTGCTAAGAGTTTCTGAGCTATAAGCAAATATATTTTTACCGTAAGTCCTTATGAAACTTTCGCTCACTAAACCTTTCCTCCCCCCTCCCCCCTAAAAAAAGATTTATTCTTTAGTTGGGTTGTTGAAATTAAATACTCAGCGAGGTGTATACACAAAATAGCAAAGAGAGTTTACTCTTGGTAATTGATACAAAAATATTGTTAGCATTTCTTTTAACTTAAATTCTAAACAGACAATGTGTTTTAACGTAAATTGAGTATGCTACGTCAGAATTAAAAAAAAAAACTATACACTGATAACTTATTCATCGTTGTAGGCTTTGTATTAGTTGAGGAAATGGGATGTTGACAAAATAAATAATATATAGGAATTTTATGCAGTCTTTTGACATTGTATAATTGATTGTTATGCTCTTGATTGGACATATATATTCATCTTTTCTCATTGTTTCTCTAACAGTGTATATTATTTCCTTTATGCTCTTTGGTGGAGTGTTTTTACAAAATTGTATACTATTTATTTTCTCTTTTTTAAGACTGACCTTCTTATAATTGTTTACGGTGTAATATTATGGGCTTAGAGGATGAAGAAATTTGTAAGACCTGACCAAGATATGAACCTTGACCTCTCCATCAGTGTTAGTTCAGTCTCTTGATGGCTCTTGAGGCCTTACTTCTGAAATTTGGAGAAAATTCTCATTGGCTCACAAATCTTGTGGGCTACTAGTATTTTTATGAAACCAAACCATAATGCTTAATTGTAAAAAAATACTTGTACCTGTTTGCTTCATAAAGCTTAATTATCCCATTTCTTATTATTTACAAATGAATTCCCTGTTAATTTTAGACCTATATATCTATGAAACAGCCCCCAAATGTTTACCTACTAAGGTATCATTTAAGGTCAAATAGTCAATAAAGTAAAGCGTTGGACAAAATTGACAAACAAATTATAAGTAAAATTATTTTATGGCTTATGTTTCCTATATTTCAACTCATCTTGCTACGTGTCCGATTAAGCTGTCCACATTTAATTGAGTAGGATTAAATAAGAGGAATTTTAGAGTTCTATATATACCAAAACTTGATTGAACGGAAAAATTATATTTATATAATAAGAAACAGTCAATACACGCTGCTGGGATTGTATCCCGATTATTTCCAGCAACAGGACACACGATGAGGTGAGTATAACTCCTTAGTCCGCATGCCCAATGAAGCGGTTTGTGGATTCGAACAAACATAACATCTTTTAACCTAACTCAAATAATAAAGGACAGCTCAGATTATCAATATAAAATAATATATAATTTGAAGTGCTAGAATAGTCAATCTTTTATTACAAACCCAGAAATTAAATGAGAGGAGATGTCTGGTAGTATAGACACATTAGAAGATTAAAATACAAATGAAATTAAAATGTGCACTGTGAACCCTCTATTTAATTATATTATACTGTTGAAAAATATATTTTACGCTTTAATACCAGGTATCTATAGAATATATTTTTCTTTCTGTACTCTTACTTACGAATTGATCAAGTGCCAATAACGTGATCTAGAATTCTCTTTCTCCGATCAATCGCCTAAAAGGGGTAGAACTGGGCAAGAATGTAGACGTTCGTTTGTTTCCCCGCCACAAGATGTCTCTCTATATCACTCGTCGTCTGTCAACTGTCGAAACCTCCCCCACACACACTTAGTTTGAAGGGCCTAAAGAGGAGCCCACCTAGAAAACACAAACTATATATCAAGACTTTACGTAACCAGAAACAATCAGTTTAGAAAAAAAATATTCTTTGGGTGATTCCAACGTATCTATTTAAACGTTTAAGCAATAATATTTCTATATCACAGCTGTAAAAAATACCACACATTTTTTGTAGAGATAATTACATTATAATAAACACATTACAATGTTTATTTTCCTTGGGATATAAAAATTTTAAGGGCGCCATTGTAAATCTGTGTGAGTTTTGTCATTCGTCCTATGTCGTGTTTGTTTTCGAGAGCCCTTCGGGGCTGGTGATAGCTGTGTTTCCTTTATGTTTCTCGTGTTTTATTCATGTTATATATATATGTTTACAAATTGTTTATAAAACTCTTACAAACAAACAAACAAAAATTTTAAACGTCAACATTGGTTCCCTCTTCGTGTTAATATCATACGAACAATTTAATCACACTATTGATGAGGTATGTAGATTTGTTGAGATAATATACCTACCCTTTGCGAAGAGGGAGAGCTAGACAAAAATTAAAGAAAAAGCACCCTAAATACAACCAGGTCAATAATAGGTGACCAAACTAGACGGCCATCTAGGGAACAAAGGACCTATGGGTGATTAAAATTAATTTTTTTCATTCTTTAGAAAAATGTTAGTTAAAATTAAATTACCTGGTAATTATTTATTAATAGGGAAATAAAATTTAATATATACTAGAAATATATAATTTTTAAAGGATTGGTTGATAACAAAATCCCTTTTATGGTTTTGTTAAATTTTGAGTCACTTTGTTGGGAATACACTTAAATATTTTATTAAAAACCTTCAAAAGATATTAAGAGCAAAGGAATCAAAAGAAAGGGTAATGGTGTATGTAACAAGATGTGTGTTTAAAATTGGTACCGGCAAGCTGTTTACTTGATTTGATGTAATTCTATTTTATGTGTATTCATTTGTGTATCGATTTACAAACAATTACCTATATTAGCCGAGTCAGTAAACTGTTTAGTTATAATTAATCCAGTGTAATATTATTTTATGTGCTTTCATTTGTTTATTAATTTAAATACAATTGCTAGTATTACTTAGCTCAGTGAACTGCTTAGTTATAATTTATGCAGCGTTATTCTATTTATAATTTGCTTCTTTGTCTATTAATTTACATAAATACTTTGACTACCTAATTTGTTGAATTGTTTAGCTTTATATTTAATTCTATGATTTTATTTAGTGGTGCTTTTAATAATAAAAAACTTGGGGGATCTGCGAGCATTTTAATTCATATTTACCCTGCAACATACCCCAATATCCTCAAAAGAACTCGTGGTTCACACTTTCATCTGTGAATGACCTGTGACCCTCCCAGTCACCGCGCCCACATTACAATATATTTGTACACATTGATTGACAGGAGTAGAGGTGTCACGAGTTATTTATCTTATTTCTTGTAATTTTTTATTCCTGTTATCTTAACATCCTAATATGAATATTTTTCGTCACGCAGTGGGTGCGGTTTGTTTACAAAATACAACTGGGGTTCAAAGTTAAGTCTTCTTTAAGCCACATGATACCCTTGAGCAAGTCTTGAATAGACCCTACCAGGTTTCTTAATAAGATATTATTCCCCATTAATAGAAAATCAGAATAAAAAAAGACTAACAATTAATCAATATACTTACCAACGCAATGTGTGTGATTTATTTAAATATATTGTTCACTTTGAAATTAAACCCTAAAGAGCAATAACTTAAATTAATTGCCTTTCATTTTAATAAATATAATGATACTAAAGTTTATCCATCCACATAACATCTAGCAGCTATGATAAATAAGAAAAGTTTCTAGCAAAGTTAATTTTACATTAATGAAAACAAATAATTACATATTTTTAATTTAATAACAAATTTGAAATAAGTAATAATCTATATAAATGTTATAAAAGTTATATTTAAAAAAAAATAGTCTTTTGAGACACCAGATCCACAACATTAAAGAAAATATTTTCTACAAAATGAATTTCTGTGTAGTTTTATTCTTCTTCGAAATTATTTGATACTTATTCGTTTAGATACGACTATATATGATTTTAAAGATAAAAAAATAATTAAACACTAAATATGGATTAATGATATTTGGATATGAGAAATTAACAATTGTGAGTGGGTCACACCCATTTTATTAATTAGTTTAATATCTTGGAAAGAAATATAATACTATAATACACACCAAGTTAAAATATTGCAAATCTAATTTTGTAATGGTTTGTGTTATTTATTCCTAAACAGGTTTCTTTCAACACAAGATTTAAATATTCCGTAATTATTCATTTAGACTCAAGTTATTTATTTATAGAGCAGTCATGGTGAAATGTGAATAAAAATTCTATTAGCATTGCTTGTGATGCTAACGGAAATGTAAAATCCCAAAATATGGTCCGAAGTTTAGTTTTCACCTTTTTAATGTGAATTTAATAACATTAAAGCAAATCATTATTTTAATACGAAGTTACAGGGATTTAACCTATTTATTATTATTATTTGATTGAGTTCTAAAATAGTATATTAAAATATAGTATATAGACCTAAATAAAATAAGTGATGGGTGGATTTTACTCCAAAAAATAAACTAAATAGCCTCTTTTCAAATTGAGTTTATCCGTCATTGCCTTTTAAATTTTCGCTACAGCTTTTTTGATATTAATAATTTAAAGACGGGGATATCGAGATTCGAATCTCGGTCGGGTGAACTGGGGGGGGGGGTTCCTAAATCGTTTTCCACTCTCCCTCCACGCAAATGCGGGTTCACTACCTCTAATTCAACCTTCCCAATTCCTAAATCCATTAACGTAATTAGTACTTAAAGCGTATAACCCGAACGGGTAGTAAGACGCGGTGATAAATAATAATAATTTAAGTTTTCATAAAACGAACTAAACAACCAAAAGAATTATTAAGTTGAAAAAAAATTAGAAAAATATTTTGTTGATAATATTCTAATATGCATTAAAAATTTAGTATCATGTCTTACCACACGTTTACCCACTCAGTGGCCAAGTTAGATAACCTGCTTGTTTCGTGTTGAGCTAGACTGCTAGGGTCGGGGAGATCGAGGCTGGAATCTCACTCGAGTAAAATGGGAGTGGTTTTTCCTAAATGGTTTTCCACTCTTCCTACACGCAATTGTGGGATCACTTCCTCTATTCTAACATTCTCAATTCCTATCCCATTTGCGTAATTAATACTTAAGAGTATAACCCAAGCGGGTAGTAAGACGTGGTTCTAATTTTAGTAGGCCTATTATTATGACTGCTACATTTTAGTTTATATATACTTAATACTTACTATTATTATGTATTTGAGATGAATAAGTTTGAATTAAGACGATGTCTAGCCACATATTCATGGAAGAAGATTGTGAAATAATTTTGGAAAAATCCTCTCAGTACACACAATCCGGATTATAATTCCGATCTTCCTGTCATTGATAGTATTGTCTATTGCAAGAGTGATATCTTAGACCATTTGGCCTCTGAAACGGGTAGTTCAAATATTAACATTGAATCAAACATATGTATTTATGTTAACCAAGATAGCAATTATTTAAATTAAGTTATATAACCTAATGAAACAACCTGAGATAGATTGATTCTAAAAACTACTTAGGCATTTTTCAAGAGGAAGATGAATATTTTAAAAATATTACATCCAGATTATAAATATTGGTCTGAAACAAAGACTTTTGAGTCAATAGAGGTGCATTATTATTCATAGTTTTATGGGGTTTATTAGGCCACCAAATGTTATTTAAAACTATTGTTCATTATAAGTTTGGACACTCCCTTAAATATTTATAAATCTTAATACAAGTGCACAAATAGATTTAAAAATTAATAATTTAAAAGCTGACATCACAAGTCGTCGTTATATTATCGTCCACTTAGTAATTTTTAACCATAATAATAGGTCTAATTTGAAAATTAATAAATTTCAAACAGTAAATATTTAATACACCCAAATAAATTAATGCATTTAATTTTCCTAAAAGTATTATGAATTATATGATCGTATATTTCAGAATATAATTTAATAACAAATTGATAATTTTTTTAAACCATTAAAAGTAATTCTAATTTTTGAATTGCAATTTTAATGCAATGCCTAAACAAATATTATGGCGTCCAGAAATATTAAAAACAGTTCGTCATTATCTCCAATGTTTTAATTTGTACCCAGTGTTACAGAATGCCTCAATTTGTGGCCGCTGTACCCATTATTACGGAGTGATTCAGTCTCTCAAAACACCAAATGATTGGTCAAATTTTTGTATAACAAGCACGCAATTAGCCTCACCAAGCGTGATGAAAATGTATTGCGAGTTGAAATGAAAAATAAAGGGGTTTTTAGTGCTGAGAGGGGAGGATGGGGACGGGATATACAGGGTGTTTTGATTCATTGGGGAAGTAGCTGAGGTGTGGATAGTATACCTAAAAAAAATACTTATGGATATTTATGATCTTATTTGATAGTCCCCAATATAAGACCTACCAAGGCTCTGATGGAATTGTTAATAGCCCTTATTGATAAACCACTTTAGCACCTCTTGTAAATTAGGTATCACTGCTGGTTCACAAACATGGTTGCAGCTACACAAATAGTAGTATATCAAATCGGGCTATCAACAATTCCACTTAAGCTATGAAAAGGCCTTATCTAAAGAACCATTGAACTTGGACAAATGTTAATTTGACCTTTTTGTGTTGTTTTGAGGTCTGATATTCTCACCCCATCTATTCCCACATAAATCGATACACCCTGTAGGCATGCCAGAATGTGGCGAGGAAAATAAAACTCACACCTCATACGCTGACTGTAACATAGTTGTGGATTTTGGATGGACATAGTAATGAGTTTTTGGGCGATTGTTGACATAAACGTTCAATTACACGCGGGGACCAAACAATTTAATTTTGATTTCTATTTCAAAGTAGGTTTTTCATGGATGTTTTAAAACATTCCCAAATTTTAAATGTGGTTATTTAAAATAATTTAAATTAAATTTTTCTCAGTTGCCATGTGGTATAAGGTGCTATAATTACAATATAATTTTTTATTGATATCAAAATAGTCAAAGTTATAATCTTGAGCAGGACTTTAAGGGTTGTTTTTCAAATTAGACACAATAAATGCTCTCTTTCCCTTCATATATTTACACAAATTCAGCTGCATTTACTCTAAAACTATCCCTCCTTTAAAAGCCTTATGATAATCTGTTAACAACCCTAAGTGCTAAATTATATTTTTTTAAACCACATGTTTGAGAAATATCTACAAATGTACCTGTATTGGGAGGTGAGTGGATAAAAATGTTATTCTCGTTATATCTGGTAGTGAAGGTCTTTGTTCTAAAATGGTTTACTACTATCCCCCCCACGCAACAGATAAAGATCTATTTGTTCATTTTTTCGCTTCCTACTCTTTTAATCTATAACTGCGTATAGCTAGAACGGTTCGTAGGGCTTGGTGCACACAAACAAAGTTGGTTTAAAACATCAAGTTTGGATAACTATGAAATATTATATATGTAAACCTTTAATTAATATTTTTCATCCAATAATGATTATTTTGTAATAAAGCTTTAAAATATATTTATACCAAAATGTTGCATAATCCTTTGCTTGAAATAAAAAAAAAGTATAAAATTTTAAATAATTTAACAAAATGTTTGTAATTCTAAAATATTTCACATTCATTCTATAAACAATGAGTTGGCCACACTTTTATCTAATATAAAAATAATATTTTTAGGGTAAGCTAACTTTCACTAAGGCCAAATTCTGAAAAAATAATAAACTTCACCCAGTATACTGACCAAGGCATCGACCTCCTACTTTGTTGTTTAAACTATAGATATATCTCAGCCTATACCGTATATAAAATTAAAGTAGACCTTTAAGTCAATATACAAGTGAAATAACTAATCAAATGCAACAATGCTGGGCAGTATAATTCTAATAATAAACCACTTGATTAATCGACATACCTATGCTATATTATAGCGTGGTATTGAAAATACATTCAGCGTGGCACTTAACCATTCGATCTGTCCCATTTTACTGGAATAGAATTGTTAATTTTTGGGACTGGAGACATTGCATTTTTTCAGCATCATATAATGTTATAAATAATCATTAAAGACACATACTTTAATACATAAAATTACTAATGAAGCAATATTATTAAAAATATATTTGAATAATATTATATTTTTGTAAATATTGCTAAAACAAAGAAAGTAACAATAATGTTAAAATGTTAGCAAAAATCTGTCTGTAAAAGACTTTTCTTCCATGAGTTCCTTACTTTAATTAGTATTTTATGTATAATATCGACCGCACGTGAATAACAACTACAGAAAACTAAAGTGACGTGATATAAGTTACACGTACTATTCAATGTAAACATACTTCTAGAATGAGTCAGACGCATGACATTGCGACTGGCGCCGTTTAGTATTAACAACATTTATGTATAGCACCAGTTAAAACTCCAGTATATCAGATTTTTGTATGTTTTAATTCATAATACTACGCAGCAGGAACCAATTGGATACGTGTAGGGTATTCGACCAAGTTAATTTTAATTTTATAAAAAAATTACAGCTGTTGTGAAAATGCAACAATGCCAGTGCCTGAAGATTGATTCATATTCTGGGACTGTGGTTCTTAAAGCATCAAACATACTATTGCATCCAAAATATAGTTTTAAATTTATTTTTAACACAATAAACAACTATAGTAGATATGTAACATAGAATTAAAGCGTTTATAATTACTTATTATATGATGTAGTTTAAGGTATATTTTAACCTTTGTTTTGATTAACGGTTTAAATTCCATTCACACGTACTGTACTATTTATTATAGGATTGAGAAAGATAAAATTTAGATTAAATATACCATTTTTATAACTAGAGGTAAATTGGTAAGTCACTTAATCACTTAGGGAAAAATAAAATTAAAAATCTTGACTGGAATTCAAGCACAGAATTCGTCACCAGTTACTTAAGTTGTGCCTTAGAACGTGCTACTATTGAGGTGGGTTAACTGAAGAAGTAGTCTTTATTATTTGTTAGGATTGTGTTTTATCAAGACACTTTCATATTTTCTCCACTTCTGAAGCGTAATTGTTTAAAATATTTTGTAAACTTAATTGCGTTGTTAGTTTCAAGCCAAGAAGTAAAATTAAATTGTGTCACCCATGAAAACCCTTTCCAAAGTATAATATAACAATCTCACTATCAAATTACGGACTAAAAACTCAACCTTCGCTCTTAAAACAGCGTTAAACAAACTTCACCTCAGCTCGGATCATGGTTGGGTAAGCTCCTTCATCCCCTTCTACCCTCAACCATATCATCCCATATATGCACAAGTAGGAGGCTCTCATATCCCACCACACATGGACTGAGACACACACAACTTTGTTTATTTCACGTTCAGTTGGCCATGTCGTGCGCCAACCCTTTAAACCCGCCCTCCGTGCGCCACTTTACCCTGATAATGTCTGCCCTTGTCAGGAACACCTTCTGGAAGGATAAAGGAAAACCTGTCATGAGCCAACATGTCTGTAAATTGCTTAGAAACATCACCCGAAAATGTACTTTCTGACTCAAAATTGTACACCTATAGTCACAAAAACAAAGGACATAGTCATCTGAATGTTAATGAAACTATATTAATTTTTAGGTTTTAAATAGAGCTGGTCTAATGATTGATTACCGGAAGTTAGCAAACAGATAAAAGTTATCAGCCACTTTAATATGTTATGCGTATTATGAACTGAATTTATCTGCTAGATCTGTAGGATAAATACATTTTTATGCAGAAAACGCAAGGTTGGTAATGTTTTTACTGGTGCGAGCAAGCGTAATAAGCCCTGTTGCTACTACTATAACCTGGCTAGTGGCTACAACGCCCAACATTTGTTAAATAATGGTGGCTAAATGAGTGTGAGGAAACAGATGGCATCACGTGGGCACAGAAGCTAGGTGGTTTTTCAAGTGCTAATTTCAGTGTCTGCAAAAATGTGGTCATCAGTGGGGTATAACGTTTACAAAATTTCATTTATTGTACTCACATTTTAATAATTTGTTCTTATATGACTATAAATCTACAAATAACCTGTCAATTTTTATAAAAATGTGAATAAAATGTTCTAACTTAATATATAGTTAGAGCCTGGGCCTGTGCTTACCCGACATGTGAACCAAGATTTTAACCTAAAAACAGACTCTGATAGGTGAAATCTCATGAATAAAATGCGCTATTATGGAAACGACCAATTTATCTTTCAGATAAAAGATATCAGGTAATTAAGCCTCACGATAGAAATGTGATGGATAAATACATTTTATTTTGCAGATAAATGCTATCTGGCAGTCATAAGAACCACTTTTAAGCTATCGACCAGATATAAATATTTATAGGATAGATTAATATTTATCCAGAAGTCATAAGACCAGCCCTGAATACATTATTAGGATATTATTATTGAAGTATTTACTTGATATTTCTAAATTCATATATTTAGATATCAAATTAAGAAATATATATGTATATATGTGTGTGTTACCGTCCAAACCTATTTTCAAGACAAACTAGTTCGGACTAGGCTGAAATGATACAAGGGCCTCAGGTTGTACCAGTTTAGCCTAGTCTAAATTACTTAATCCTGAAATATTGGCCTAACTCATAGATTAAACCAGCATGGTCTACAAATTCACTAGGACAAACCAGGTTTAGGTTGGATTAGGCTAGGTTAGTTTATGCCAGCCAACAACATTTGCGCGTGAGATGTGCATGATGAAACATGTCACAAGGTCGAATAATCGTAAGGGTTAAGAAGAATGAAAACTACAATTTCCTGGAAACATTGGGTATATCGGTTTATCGTACAAGCGGCAAATTTATCAATTTGGCCTAGACAAAGAAAGAAAATTATTAATTCTTAATACCCGTTTGGTTTATTAATAGTTACAATCATGGGCTAGGGACGAGAAAGATAAAATTAATAAAATATGTACCTGGATTAAAGTGTCAAAACCACTTATTATTAACATTAGTAATACTAAATTTTAATTGCAAAGTTAAGGCTACAACATTTCTTACACTCAACAAAATAATACAACTTATATCAGAAACTTAACAAATGGTATACATAAAAAGATAGAGTTAAATATAAATATATTACAAAACAATTATAAGCAGTAAAAATATTTGTAGTGCTTATGTAAACATTGATTTACTAAATTTAGTCTCTCATATTTCTCAATCTCTCGACTGAGCTTCCACAGGAAGATTGTTTGCAAGTTTTACCTTGAAATCAATCAATTTTTATATCATTGGTAAGATTATCCCAGCAGCGAGAAGATGAAACATTGAAATAAATTTATTAGTTACTGGCTTTAGGAATATAAATGAGAAATAATGAGTTTTCTTGTGAGCTAGTGTTGAAATTATGTTTGGAGTAAAGTTAGCGTATACTTAAAGAGAGGTACCTACTATGGGGAGCTGAAAGTCAAAAGTTTATTATGCTGATCCTCGAATGAAGAGTTTCTCTTGCTTTAATTCGTAACAAAGATATTATATTAATATATGTGGAAATACTATCACGCAATTGGAGGTCAAATAAAAATATTACACATGTGGTCAGGAGTCTTTGTATTCTTGCTATAAAATCAACCGTCAGGTAGTTAGCTATAAATTGTATCACAGTAATTTAAATGTGAAGGAAATTATATTTTATAGTATTGGACTTGATATTAATTGGTTTACACTTTTTTAGCTGCTTAAGTGAGTTTAATGCAAAAAATACATTTTTAATTCGTTTTTGATACAATTATTCATGTGAAGTTTTCATTTACATGTAAATGAAGATTTACCAACACTAATGAAATCAGATTATTATTTAAATGTATATGTTGTATAAATTCAAGACTTTATTATGACAAAAACCTTTATTGATCTCATAATAAAAGATTGAAAATCTTTAGGATTGTTGTTAAAACCATTTAGTAGTGACCGATCATGTGTTGCACTTAAGTCTCTAACAATTATAATACTATCCACGGCGCTATCAATATGATAAATGATGGATGGTAAATGAAGTTGGTGGTCATCGGTGGTGATAATGTTGCTGACATCTAGGGAGATAATTTATAAAAAATTGAGTATAGAAGTGGGCTAAGGATCGAAACTTATGACACTCCACAAGTCACTGAACGCTATGTTTGCTGAGTGTAAACTATCATGACACATTGCTGGCAGTCACGTATGACTGTTTCAAATGAATTTAAATTACTGAAAATTTCTATTTGTTTCTAACCAAACAAGAAGAATATCATGTTTAATGGTGTAAAGTGCTTTGTTAATATCCAAGATTGCCAACAACCTTACCTGCCTTATATACATGACTAGTCTTATATCATCAGTTACATTTATAGAGCTGTGATTGTGTTGTGATGTGGTCAAAACTCATATTGATATTTGTCTAGCAGATTGTGATAGTTTATGAAGTTATAATGTATTAACTAGTGGATCATTGCACAAATAGAATGTGGCATGGCAAATGTATTCTAAACTTTTAATTGGGAAAATATCTATATAATAATCTCACATTAGTCTAGATAAAACTTTACTCGTTAAAGGCTATCATAATTTCATAGATATTTACCTTTAGGTGTTTAAGATGAAATAAAACTTATATTTTCCCCCTTAACATCACAATAAAAACTTTAAAATGACCCTTCTTCCAGCTTTCTTTGTGTAAGAGATAGATGTATATATATATATATATATATATATATATATAGATGTATGTATGTATATATATATATATATATATTACATATACACATGTGTGTGTGTGTGTGTGTGTGTGTGTGTGTGTGTGTAGTGCACCTAACCACACAAATAAGAATTTATCTGTAATTTTTTAACCAAAGAAAACATATTATTTACCGATAAACAACAGTACACAGCTCATGTTTTCCATTGTGATTAAGAAAAAAATGACTGTACAGATGAACCACTGTCCATGTCCATACAACAGGAAAATATGGAAAACTCACTGGGAAAATGGGGTTTTAGTTTAGTGGTTAGTTTGTTAGTTTAGTGGATTGGCTGCTACTTGAACCCAACCTCGTGGAAGCCAGACGATTAACAATAAATATATATTTGTGCCCTCTCTCTGGAGAAACCATGTTTATAATGAGATCTTCTTTAAATGCCCTTTGTTATCACCTAGCGTTATCTGTGTTTAAGGGCTCAAGCTTTCCCATGGAGCGCACCCGTTATATCCTGGATGATGTGTGTATAGTGTATAACTTGTGTATGTTCTAGGTCTATAATATCTTAACGAAGAGATTGGAAAAGGGTTTTTGGGGTTAAGACATACTGTTTTAGATCTCAACGAATAGGAACGGGAGAGAAATATTTACTATAGGTCATAAAACTTCAAGTTTATTTTCTTATAAATATTATTGTAATTTGATAATTAGTTTTTGCATTTGTTTCTCGTTGATGAATAAACGGCTGGAGACGAGATGTTGTGCTTGTCCTAGTCTTAACTTATATATTTAAGACATATGAAACGCTCAGAAGGCTAGTGATGAAAAATTATGTATCTTTAATAAAAGATTGGTTCAGCTGGAAACAGTAATGAATGTGGAAAATAACTATTTAAAAAACTCTATTAAAGAGCACTGTAATTAATATTTTAAGCAAATAGTTTAATGATTTATTTATTTTATATAAATTATGCTAATGATCATATTTCTTAGGCCACTTAAATATTTTTCTTATCAATTGAAATGTATTTTTCAACATAACCTAGTATCTGTTTGATTTATACGTATAATTTAATACGTTAGTGGAATAATGGGAAGGAAGGAAAATTTTGTAGGATATAATATAGGAATATTGTGTGGAGGTAATTTTAGAAACCATTTAGGGAAAACCAGCTTTTTTACTCCCAAATGGAATTCTAACACTAATCTCCCATTCAGTTAACATGAAAGGGACGTTTTATAGCGTAAGAACACTGATGCGGTTATAGTTGCTATATTTGGCCAATTATTAAAGATTTAATTACAGTGTTTTATTAAAAGAGAGTCATTGAGTGTTGGTAATGAAGTTTTTCGTTGGTTTCAGTGTGTAACTTTTTTTAACACCACGTATAGCTACCGGTTCGATTTATACTAGTATAACTAAATACTCTAAGAAGTTAGGTATGAGTAAGTATGAATTTAGAAGAAGTTCACTCATTTTTGAATGAAGGTAGAGTGAAAACCCGTTTTAGGAAAGTCCTCCCTCGATGCTTCCGACGGGGATAAAATCCGATTTCCCCACGTCAGCCAATCTATGTCTAGAATGACACATAAGACCATGTGACCACCAAAGCGTGTCGTATGAATATTGGAAATGGTTTTTCACATATGGCTCTTAACTCATTTTTCATTAGTCTATGAGTTAGATTACTCTAAGACTCTACCTTATTTATCCCTGGCCAATTTAGCATAAATTTGCAATTTGTCCAAAGTGGCTAATGAAAATCTAAATTAAAAACCAGAAATTTGAAAACATAGAGAAGTGCAAGTACTTTGGAAGTCTACTGACAAAGGATACCTACTATTCTAAAGAAATTAGGCAAGGATCGCCATGGCCAAGGAAGCTTTCAACAAGAAGAGGTTACTGATGAACAGCAAGTTGAGTTTGGAACTGAGGAAGAAACTAATGCAATTCTACATTTGGAGCGTTGCTCTGTATGGAGCAGAAACTTGGACTATTATAAAGATGGAAGAGAAATACTTGAAGTTCTTTGAAATGTGGTAATGGAAAAGACTTGGGAAGATGGGCGGACAAGTGAAGATGTTATAAGAAATTTTGGTGAGAAGAGATACATTTTGGATGTGATTCTTCAACGCAAAGCAGTCTAGATTGGAAACATCCTTAGGAGGAACTGTCTTCTGCATGAAGTCATAGAAGATAAAGTTGAGGCCAAGAGGAGATTAGGAATAAAAAGAATTCAAATATTAGATGACTTGAATGTGTAACGTTATACGCTACCGTACCATGTTTTTCTTATATTTTTCTAATATTATAAATATTTTACAATTTATTTTATTTTTAAATGTTGTGCTTCAAAGTTCGTTCGCAGCTTAACGCGCTGTGTTGCCACGCGTGACAAAATAATACTATTTAAATCCATTCACAATAAAACAGAAGGAAGATCATCTAAAACTGTTTAAAATAATTAAAATAATGAATTTTGAGCTATGGAAAAACACTTACTTTTTATTAAACATATATATCCTTCTAATAAGTTTGTTGACTCTTCTTTATTAATTTTAAATGTTGGCCATTATTTTATTTCAAGACATGCCCAGGTCTGTTAAACAAATGAGTACCGTGTCTTGTGATTATAAAAGAAGTAAGAAAAGAAAAATACGTGATGTAAATTCCTCTAAATTAGCACGCATTTCAATTTTGACGGATGAAAATAAACATTTTAATTCGATTTAAGAACCATTGATCAAATTATTTATATATATTTTAATATTTATATTAAATTTGCATTTTATTTTATATTCATCCCTAGTCCATAGTCAACATTTTGTCTTTTGTTTTAATGTATAAGTTTTCTCTTTGGACTTAGAAGAAATTATAACGTTTTAAATTTGATTCCTGGAACAATTTCTGAAGAAGATTATGGCCTTCTTCTTTGGCGTCATAGTTGTATGGAACCAAATAGGTGTGGTTCCTTAATTGATTTATTTTAAAAGTGGAATCTTAGTTTAAAAGTGTGATATTAATATATAAATAGAAATATGAGTTTGTAGGGAAGAACTAGTGCTTATTGATATCTAAAACTTTAAATGTTGGGCAATTAAGAAAAGTAAAACAATTTCCTACATTTTTGATGTTTAACACAACTATATCTGAATCACAAATCTATCTATAAATTTTTTATCTCTTTTTTTTATCATAAAAAATTCAGGTTTAAATTTAAAATTTTCAGAAAAGACTAAATATATTAAGATATTTATTAAATACAGAGCATTAATTAATATTTTATTTTATGTCAAAATATTAATGTCATTGATTTTTACTTTCTCTCTATCTTACAGGTAGAGAAAGTATTGTGATCGTCAAAAATATCAAACTCGAGATCTTGATGAATCTTGACGTTTCATGACCCCCTGAACCAAAAATGTGGTTTTTGAATTCTCGTCTCTCCGTCTGTCTATCTGTTTGTCTGTACCTCCAACTAGAGCCTAAACTATTTACCGATCAGGCTGAAGCATGGTACCTAGGGTTTTCATAGGGTTGCCATGAAAGGTTTTTTTGAATTGGATATCCAACCCTAAAATTAAGGGTAGTTTACTGAAAGGTAAAAAGATAAAAAAGTAGATTTTTTCAAAATTGGGTTTAACGATTTTGATTAAATTTAATTTCTAAATATTTACAAATATTCCAAACAAAATGGTTACTCTCAATATTTTGGCAAAATACTTTAAGGGCTCTGGTTTTGACCCTTGTGGAACTAATATTGATTTCTTTTATCGGTCCAAACATACAAATGAGGACATTACTTCTTTAAAAATAAAATTATAAAATTTAAAACCGGGAATCAAAAAATGTTTTACATAAGTGTAGTGTAAAATATGCTTAGGTTTGCTAGTGTATATTATTTAATTTAACATAAAATACGAGTTTTGAGTAATATCTCCATTTTTAAACATTAGAGCGAGAAAGTCCATGCAGAGCTCTGTGCCATTATTTATTTCAATTGTCCTTGTTTTATTTTAAGTGTCTTTCTTTCAACTCTTGTAGAGATTTACAACATACCATTGTTTTAGTTAAGGTAGTGTAGTTATTATTAACATTGCATCATCCAGAAAAACGTTCCCGAGCACACCCAGTGGTCTCGAGTGTTAAGAGTCATCGTGCCACTGTCAGAGTTAGTCAAGCTAAAGGGTTTATTTTATTTTGTTATTATTTTCTCCTAGTTCCTAAGAGTGACGCCCAATATACGTATATAATTTTATTCATCTCGACGGGAACCCTTTTGTGTAACATATTTGAAAGATTATCTTGTATATTTTTATTAGAAGGAAAGAAGAAGATTCTGAGAGCTGAAAAGGAGGCAGAGGACAAGGCGTATTGGTGGTCTAAGTTCACTGACAAAACGAATAGACCTGTCGTAAGACAGAACACCTATAATAAAAAGGGCAGTTCATGGGATATGAATTGCTGAGGAAAGTCACAACTTAATTATTTAAAATGTCTGTAACTATATTTAACCCTGTCCACATAGGTAACTGTAATATTTATATCAAATTAGTTAACTTAAAGTGGTACTAAAAATAAAAATGGACATCTATACACTGTCAGTGTCTGTAACAAATTTGATAATACATTATGTTATAATCTTTACAAATTTGAAAAGTTTTTGGCCAGGGCTGGCACAAGGGTTTCATGTGCCCTAATTGAAACTTAAAATTGGTGTCCCGGTTGTATTCTGTAGAATATTAAACTAACCTCACCCACTGCGTGAAGCAAAAGATTAATAATAATAATATAATAATAATAATAATAATAATAATAATAATAATAATAATAATATATAATGATAATAATAATAATAATATAATAATAATAAATAAATAATAATAAATAATAATAATAATAATAATAATAATAATAATAATAATAATAATAAATAATAGAGTGACAGGTTATTAGAAATATAAAGAGGCTATTAAATAAAAATATGTGATGATTGCACCTTCCTTCCAACATCATATAATCAATGTTTACAACATTATTATTACTTGTTATTCTACTATTTATATTTTAGAAAAAGGTTAGTTAAATATCAAAGTGATTCACCGAAAAAAGCCTAATATTTAAAAATAATAAAAGTGATTTATTTTTAATCCATTTTAATTTAGAAATGATTATTAACTAATTTAATTTATGTAATTTTCTTCTAAACAGAAAAAAGTACAATTTAGAGGCAAGTAACCGTTAGTTTTTCTTTATATAAATATTTTAAATTGTTATAAAGTTATTTTTGATAAAGACTATGATATACATAATATAAATTGATACTTTTATTTGTCATGAATTCTATATTTAAAACATTTTATAGTATTAATTTTAATTTATCTAATCAATTAAAAATAGTAATACTCATAAATTGTATAGAAAAAATTACATATTATATTTTATAGCTATTACTATTTATTATTATAGAACCACGCTTGACTTGAATTATTATACCTAGATTCTGTAATTAGCATTTAACCCTAAGTATTTCAGTTTTTTTATGTCATTTTAAAGAGCAATTGAGTTTTAGTTAAATAAAATATAATTTAAATAATGTTATAAATAAATCTAAATTTCGATATCATGTCTTAGTTAAACATTTTACGTACATGATAGGTCATGTATGCAATAATACTTTTTTCAAATATCAAATACATATTTTTAAATCATCACCAAATCCATTACCAAAACTAATATATTTTTATAACAATATATTCAGTTGTGATAAAAATAAATATGACAATAATTGATACACGAGATCATACTCGTTACTTCAAGGTCATTTTTACTTAATTTTTGGCCTGACCCACTAGCTTGGTCAGTAGTGTATGTACATATTGATCTAGGAGTTTCAGCTTCGATTATTAGTAGTGCCAAAATTACATCGTTGATTAAATAATTAATGTGGGCTTTTCCCTTTTACAGTGAAAAATTAATATGCATAATTCAGTTATTGTGTTTGTTCTATATTTAAGTTGGTTTATATTATTAATGTGCTGATACTATCCATCGTTTCAGAAAATGAATGTCAAATACCTAAATAAACAAATGATAAAAATAAGTGTAAGCTCAGATTGTAATTATTTGATTGTTAAACCTTGGTTTCGACGTATATATGGACAATCATCACGTATTAGTTTGTAGAACGTTTTATTTTAATTAATCAATTAATATGTTTAACTATTATTCTGGGGATTTGTTTGATACACACATTAAAACTTAGGTATGTATCTATAGATAAAACTCAATGGTGTGAGACTGCAAGTTAGCTATACCAACTGAGTGGCAGCTGTCGTTAGCAAATAAGAAGCGCCATTCGTGGATGAAGGGTATCATGTTGTCAGCACAAAGTGCCCCCCTCTTATTTATTTTCCATAATCATAGCAAACTTCTATATGGATGTATTCATAAGTTCAAAAACTCATTGGAAAAGATCCCTCATATCACATAAAATCATAGTTTTAATTTTAAAATTGTATAAAACGATCTGAAACTCACAAAATCTGGTCCAAGACTGCACGTGCTTTACTGAGCGTGTAGGGGTCAGAGATAGCTCCGTCTTAACTGTGCAGTTCGACTGCACGTGCTTTACTGAGCGTGTAGGGGTCAGAGATAGCTCCGTCTTAACTGTGCAGTTCGACTGCACGTGCTTTACTGAGCGTGTAGGGGTCAGAGATAGCTCCGTCTTAACTGTGCAGTTCAACTGAACGTGCTTTACTGAGCGTGTAGGGGTCAGAGATAGCTCCGTCTTAACTGTGCAGTTCGACTGCACGTGCTTTACTGAGCGTGTAGGGGTCAGAGATAGCTCCGTCTTAACTGTGCAGTTCAACTGAACGTGCTTTACTGAGCGTGTAGGGGTCAGAGATAGCTCCGTCTTAACTGTGCAGTTCAACTGCACGTGCTTTACTGAGCGTGTAGGGGTCAGAGATAGCTCCGTCTTAACTGTGCAGTTCGACTGCACGTGCTTTACTGAGCGTGTAGGGGTCAGAGATAGCTCCGTCTTAACTGTGCAGTTCGACTGAACGTGCTTTACTGAGCGTGTAGGGAGCCCTTAGCAGGGAAAATTTTGGATCTCTTCCAAATTAGGCTCCCCGTTGCTTTTATCTATATTTTGATTATTCCAAGGATGAGGTGACTTTATTTCTCTCAATGGCTTTGTACGTTTACCAGGATTTAACATTTTTCATGTTTTTGATTATCCTAATAGAGCTGGAATGCTCTATGTGCCCAAACTATATCTATAAGATCTAACCATGTGATCACGTTGTTTTAATTAATCATTTCATGTCAATTTTTTTATAGAAATTGTATTGTTTGCTCTAAGAAACCACTAATTAATACATGAAACTCATATTTACTTAATTTGTTAACGTACAAAATACCTATTCAATTCAATGCAAATTTATTTCGTTTAAAACGAGGATGGGCTAATTTCCTCATTCCAAATTTATCTGTAATAACAAAGATCCAGTTAACTATTCTTAATTTATTATGAAAACCACAAAAAGATGGCTTAGAGTTTCATATGAGATTACATTTAATTTTTGAGGTTGTTTTTATTAATGACAATGTATGCAGTACTCAACACTAGTTTTTCCTTTTAGTTTTGTGCTATTACATATCACCTGGAATTCGATAGATTTTTTAAAGTCTCTTTAAGCTGATTTTTTTAGATATAAATTTTTGATTCATACCTAAGTTTGAGTTACCATATTCTCTTTTTATTTTAAATATACTCAAAGCTTAACCATAATTTCTCTTTTACCTAAATAATTTCATTTTGATTTGTATCTTGTGTGATGTTAGTGCAGTTTTTTATTTAGTTGTGTTTTTTTACTAATAGGTATGTTTTTAGAGAAAATAATAAATTTAAACTCTCTTCTGTCGTAGCATGGTCAAATGAGATACTTTAGGAGTATAATAGAATTATCATGATGGGCAGATGTAGTATCGAATCTCAGTCGGATTAAATGAGGGTGGTTTTTACAAAATGGTTTTTCTCTCTGCCTCCAAGCAAATGCAGGTACATTTGGTCTAAATATAACATTCTTAATTCATAAAAATATAAGCATAATTTGTACATAAGCGTATAGCCCGAACGGCTGTTAAAATAGGTGCTAAAAATAAAATTAAATCTCTTAAAATAAAAATCCCTTTAAATACATAAAAATAAAATTGTAATTCATTTTTATGAGATAAGCAAGAATTGTAACTCTTTAAACTTTGTTTATTTTCGTAAGCTATGTTTGTGAATAGTCTTAAATATTAAAATGACAACTTTTTACTAATTTGTATAACTTTGCATTTACTATGCGCATTTTGTTTTACTGTTGTCATTTTCTTTTGCCATGGGCCTGTAGTATTTGTTTTATTTATCTAAAATGAAGCAACCGAACAAGGTCCTCTTTTGTGCGCGTGGTTTAGTAAAATAATAATTAAGTCTGAGTTGTTTGATTCAGTGTCCTCCCGGTTGCTATAAATAGGGATTCCTCAGCCGTCAAACCCGAATATTGGTCCATGCGGGCCGGATCGTTAAGAAAACGAGTGAGCAGATTACAGTGAAGTTAGTTATTCGTGAGCAAGCCACATAATAGCAGCTCAGTTATAATGCATTATCAATTTAATATTCTCAAGAGTATCACTATAAGCTGTGTATCTCAAACGTCCATTTTAGTACTATTCTGTATTTTACATTTAATAATAAGGATTGATCTCTATGAACTCGTTCAACGAATAGAAGGTCTTTCTTAGCTGGATAAACATTACAATCAACCATCTTGGCTTTGTAGACTGAGAGAGCGCAAGCGCACAACAACATTGTGACGTCGCGCGATTGGCCAGCCATAGCAAGTCAACTTTAAGAGTTAGTTTCATCACAACGAACAGTGTCGTGCTCACAGCTATAGGAAGTTAACTTATAAGGTTTTAAATCAATTCTTTGCATAAGGTATGTCTATTCATGTTTTATTCTCTGGCATCTCATGATTACTTTAGATAATTATGGTGCAAGAACAACTTAAATCACAAATCAGAAATCGTGATGTTCTAGGTGGAAGCCTCACACGTATGAAAACATTTGTAGATCAATTTTATGAAAGAAACACAAGCATAAATGAAGTAAAGTTGTGATATAAGAAATAATTGAAATTTGGGACAAATTTCAGGTAGTTCAATTACAAATTGAACAAACTGATCTAGAGTCAACTATTGAAAATGAACGATATAGGCAGTAATTTGAGGATGGATAATATACAGTTTGAGCAAGTAGAATAGGCCTGATTTAATAGAACAAACTACAATTGCGCCAAGTTTAACATTTAATGGGTCAGCAGAATCAGTAAATTCAAGTTCACACTACCATAATAATTCAAGCATACAATTACCTTAATTAAAACTAGCTACTTTTGATGGCGAATATGAGAAATGGACAAACTTTGCAGACAGTTTCAAGGTCATTCTACATGAGAATATACAAGTTCCTACAATCCTGAAGTCTCAGTATCTTAAGTCATCACCTTCAGGTCAGGCCGCACAGTCAGTACAAAACCTACCTCTTACGACAGATAATTGTTCAGTGGCATGGAAGGTACTTTAGAATAGATACCAAAACAGACGTCTTATCGCATATACCCAGATAAGGCCATTTCTAGAGATTCAACCTATCAAGAAGGAATCCGCAGTAAAATTACTACAATTCATTAACATTACAAGAGAGAATTAAGTGCAGTTAGGGCACTCAACATTGACATACCTTTACATGACCTACTTCTTATCCATCTCCTCATACAGAGAATTGATGCTATGAAAAGGGACGTACTAAAAGGGTCTGGTTGAGTGTAAGCAACCAGAAAAAGCTTGCTTAATTCCTTCTCAGGGCAGCTATTATAATCTCAAACAGCGAAGTCAAACTCAAGTTTTATTGTCTACAGCGATCATCGGCAAAGATTTATCTGATTACCAATCCCTCCCTTCACCTTTGACAAGACATCTTGTGAATGTGGGGAATGCCAGGCCTCCACCGTGGTTCGGATTCCTCGTTAAACTGTAGGTCCTCCATTTCATCTCACAATCACCCTACCAATACACATTAGCGTAAGTGCGTATAACCCGAATGGGTAGTAAGACGCGGTGCTAATAATAATATAATAATAATAATAATAATATAATAATAATAATAATAATACAGCGATCATAAAGGTCAAGGGCAACCTGTGTCATACTCACCCCTGCGGAGTACTTTTGTATTGTAGCTTACAGTCGAACTTCATCACGGAGTCACTTACTCAGCGGTTAAAACTGAGACGTCAGCGTAACCTATTGCCATTTGCAGGCATCAATGAAATTGTGTTTACAGCTTCACAAAGAGTAGAAGTACAATTAATATCAAGGCTTTCAGAGTACTATGTACTCCCTAATATTACAGGTGTTATGCCAACTACACGTCTAGACATTGGTGAGTGGTGTATCTCTGAAGGCATTAAGCTAGCAGATGATCAGTTTCACATCCCTGGTCAAAAGACATGCTTTTAGGCTCTGATCTGTTCTTGCACTTACTAAAATGTGGGCGATGGACACGTGATCAAAATAATCCTGTACTTCAGGTGACATGTATATGGAGGACCTTCAGACAGGACATGATAATTTTCACAGGGCTAAGCAGTTACAACAATGGAAAATAGTGGATTTCAACTCCACAAATTGTGTTAAAACTATGCCTCTCTACTTGACGTTATCCCAGATCATAAGAGAGAAACACAACTCCCATTCAAGTTCAACCATTTTGAGGCAGTAAAGACTCTGGGTTTGTTGTGGCATCCTGTACTGGATGAATTACAATTTTATATATCTGTGAAGGTTCATAAAGGTCCAGTCTTTAAAATAATAATCTTTGATCCACTCGGTCTTCTAGGATCATTGATTCTTCATTACAAGAGATTTATGCCGTGCTTATGGCCATGTCCTTTGAAGTGTGATGATATGCTTCCCATAGACCTGCAGGAAAAAAATTAGTTTGCTCTAAAATCAAATGCCACTCCTAAACTACCTAAAAATACCACGATTGGATAAGTGTCATGGCAATATGACCAACATACAAATACACGGATTCGTAGATGCTTCCGAAGCAGGATTTAGAGCTTACTTATATCTTCGCTGTGTCAACAAAAAGGGTGACAGCGTGCATGTTCTGTGCTATAGGTCACGGGTGGCCCCTCTGCAGCAAATATCATTGTCTTGCTTGGAATTATGTGCTTCTCTACTTTTGGCGAGACTTGTAAAGAAGATCGCATCGTCGATATTTCTACTCGTTAACAGCATATGCCTGTGGAAGGATTCTACAGTTGTATTAGCATGGCTGGCAGCAACACCTACAGGATGGAAGAAATTCGTTACAAACAGGGTCTCAGAAAATCAACATTTGAGATCAGATTGTGATTGAAAACACGTTCCAACACAATGCAATTCTGCTGGGATCCTTTCCAGAGATACAACCCCATAAGACCTTTGCAAGCAAAACAAATGTTGGTACGGACCAGTTTATTTGACAAAAGAAGGTGATCAATGGCATCATTAAACGTATATTACACTCTAGGAGGAGACAACTGAACGTAAGAACCAAGAAGGGTGTATAGCAGTGACACAAAATCCTGAGGAAATTGTCATGAGATTTTCATCCCTAACCAGAGTGCAGCGAGTAATAAGTTATTGTTTTCGCTTCATAACCATTGTAAGAAAACAGCCAATTAGACACCAAGGTCCGATAACGGTGATGGAGCTTCGAGCAACTTTATATTATTTCATCAGGCAGCCACAGCTTTAATAATATCCACAATAGGTTAAAAATCTCCAAGATCCTAAAGAAATTGGAGGGAAAACCTTTCTTTGCAATATTCATCCTGTCCTTGACTAAAACCATACTCTTCGAGTGGGAGGTCGATTGCAGCATGTTGAGGTTGAGTACGACCAGAAACACTTTATTATATTGACAACAAGCTCCAACCTCACAGGATTAATCATTCAAAATTAGCATCTAAGACTACTTCATGATGGTTCACAGTTGTTACTTGCAGCTCTCAAACAACGATATTGGATATTGAATGGAAGAGTGTTGTATGCCAAATAGTACACAAGGGAATGAAATGCTTCAGGCTATAGGCAAGGGCAGCTAAACAACTAATGGGATAGTTACCAGAATCTCGTGTACATTCAGCAAGGCCATTTCTGAACGGTGGTGTAAATTACGCTGGTCCATTCTTAATTCTTCAAGGTGAGTGGCGTAAAATACTACACAGCCTTTTCATATAGCAAAGGTTATCCATACTGAACTAGTAAGCGATCTGACAACAGAGGCCTTCATAGTGGCACTTTATAGATTTTCTTCCAGACGCTGAAGAAGTAGCAATATCTACAGAGATAATGATATTAATTTGGTTGAGGCTAATAATTCTCTTCGATCTCTTTATAGGTTATTACAAAATGATAAGTTTAAGGAACAAGTGGCTTGTTTGCAAGTATTGAGGGTATACAATGGCATTTTATCCCTCTAGTACCACCACACTTTGGTGGCTTTTGGGAAACGGGTGTCAAGTCGATGAAATTCCACATGATACTTATTGTAGGCAATACAAGTCTAACCTTTGAAGAGTTGTGTACAGTCTTGGCACAAATTGAAACTTGCCTAAATTCTCCTCCTCTTTGTCAATTATCAGCTGATCTCCGTGATCCTCAATGTCTGACCCTAGGTAATTACTTGATAGGTGGGCCTATCGCTGCAATACCAGAGTAAAACTACACACACATTCTCATGAATAGACTGTCTAGGTGTAAACTTGTTCAACAAAGCACCCAGCGATTTTGCAAGTTGTGGTCATCCGACTTATGCCAACTCCAGTAGATTTTCAAGTGGACTACTGTATCCCCGATCTTCAACAAGGGATGGTTGTGCTCCGGAAGGACGATGATGTTCCCCCTCTACAGTGGAAATTATAAGTGATGGAAGAAATATATCTATGTATTGACAATCGTGTTCGAGTAGCTACTGTCAGTACGTTATCCAGTGCTATCAAAAGGATGATACAAAAGCTTTCTCCCTAACAATTGACTCAATCGACTAATGTACAGTAGTGCTTCCAGGGCTTATTATATTTTATATTGTTCCATTTAAAACCTTCCAACTTTGTTGTTAAAATATGTGCTATTTTTGGTGGTTGGTTTGTTGCGTATTGTGTGTCTTTGCATTTACTATGAGCATTTTGTTTTACTGTTGTCACTTTCTGTTGACATAGCCCTGTAGTCTTTTTTATTTATCTGAAATGAAGCGACCGAACAGGGTCCTCATTTGTGCGAGTGATTTAATGAAATAATAATTAAGTCTGCCTTTTTTAATTCAGTGGTCCTCCCGTATGTTATAGATAGGGATTCCTCAGACGTAAATCACGAATACTAATTAAGGTTATAGATTGAAGAAAGTTAATAGAACAGAAATCCTCCAGGCTCAACCATAAGAGGTGATGAGAAATTAATAGTGAGAAATAAAATGTGGGAAATCAACCGGTTGAGAGTAAAACAGAAATTTTACCCCCTGGATCAAAGCTAATAGCACCACTCAAGTCCAATAATGTTATTCTAGATAATGATGTAAATGTAACCTACAATTTCACTCCCCCCTTTGTCTCTTATACTTGACTAAATTGTATAATTACAAATAATAATGTCAAGCTTAATATTGAAGAGAATGTGGTGGTCATCTTAAATGAATATGCATTTATTTATGACTGCAATTTTTTTCTAAATAAATTTAAAAATCGTTTACTGCTTCTTTAATTGATATTCAGCCCATATAGATATAAAAACGTATAAGTTCATTAGGGCCGCCAATGATGTAGTTTCCACTTTGATAGTTATTTTCTTCTCCAAAAACATTTTGAGGAAAAGCTTACACAGATGCAACATGTTTCTCTTGATCGTTTCAAAAGATTTGTTTCTATCGAATAACATAATAGTTGCGAACGATCGAAAAGCCTGTTTAAAGAGAGAAGCTGCTGAGTAGTTAGCTAAAATTGTATTTATAGGTCCTACTTTACCAATCACGCTCTTCTTTTTTTTAGAACTTTTAGTGAAAAAATTTATTCATGGTTATATGTTATTTAAGGAAATATATCAATCAAGAAAATTATGTTGATGTTTAAATATATATGGAAATAGTTGAAGGCCACAAAGCTAGATCAATTAGTACAAATCTGCTCCAGAAAGTCTGAAACTCATTTATAGTAACGGTGTGCACCAATCTCATAATATTGTATCAAGGGCTGGTACAGCCTGATATTGAATGTAGGCCTACTACGATGGAAAAATAGTGAAAGATACTATACTAACTTAGTTGTTGGTTCGTGTGTAATGTATATTCCAAAGGATGACCACTGTAATTTTAGCATTGACTTTATGAACATTATAATATAAGAGTAAAAAAAGGGATCACATGATCGTATTAATAAAAGTTTTAGTAAACAAATAAATAATACTAAATAAGTATTTGAAAAACATTCATCTAATAATTTTAATTATATTTTGGATGAAATTTTATATGCACACTTTAATGTATTCAATACTTTTACTAAATTATCTAGATATTCAGAATGAAATTAATTTTTATTTAGATTAATACATCCCTCAGAATCGTAAAAAGAAAATCCTACATATGAGCACAACCACGTGGAAGCTACAATGTATTTTTAAATACCCTGACCGTACAGTTGTGTTGACTTGATGAACGCAAGGGAAGCTCTGTCCAATGTATGCACATTGCCACTGGGAAAGGGAGGGGGAGGCTACCTCCCAACCCCACATTATTTATTCATTTCATCTCTACCTGCAACAATGTTCCAGTGTGCCCATAACTCTTCTCACAACAGAACGAGTAGTATGGATAAAAAAAACAAGTCACAACTTGCCAACGTGACAACACTAAAAAATCCCTAAATCTCATTTATAGGTTACAAGGGTTGGGGCGAGAGGGACGTTAGGAGAAGAGAAATATCGATAAGTTATAGTAAAATAAAACAAAAAATTGTGTCAACTAGTGAAGATATTAAAACGTTTTTATTTACTCGCTGCAAATTCAGTAGGCACTTAATGTTTCTAAAATAGATCTAAAATAAATAAATATAAATTTAGTATTGCATCCTTCTACCCGTTCAAGCTATACGCTCATTATCATATGTTTAATATAAAATATAAATAATGTCTTAACTTAGCTAACACCCATATTTTTATTAAATTATCTTTTAAAATTGGTTTACTTACGATTCTATTATCCATTAATCGAGTATTATCGTGTCTAGTTTTTAAATCAATAATTAAAAAATAAAATAAAATAATCCTATTTTGAGGTCAACCGTTTAAAGTATTTGGGGTTCTTAAGGTGAAGCAGCAAACGGGACAATAATTAAATTTATACCAACAAATATAATACACAATGAATAAACAAGACAATCTTTACATTTATTAAAAAATAGCTCTTGAAACAATTGATAGGAAGAAGGGAAGTAATATACATAATCATATTTCATACATGTTTGACTTTTTTTATTGTTTCTCTTTTTATGTTTTTTTTATTATGTACAATACAAACGGCTGGCGCGGGGTAACATTTTTGTATATATATATATTGTAAGAGTTCTATATACAGCTCTCCTGTATCCTGTGTGACGTGGTAACCACTTCCGGTCCGAGCTTGCTATGCAGCGAGCCTGATGGTGTGAGGTCGGCGGGAAGCGCTCTGATTGGACTAGACGCCGTGACGCCCTTGTGCGCACGCATGCTGCACACCTAAACGGACATAACCACAAATAAATAGTATTAAAAGTCGATCAAATAGAGTTTTAATTATTTAAATAGTGTTTAAAAATAGCTGTATACACAAAAAAAGGTTTTAATATCCTTGTTTAGATCTACTGTATTTAAATACTTATTTTTTAAAATCAATTTGAAGAGTATTATTAATAAATATACTTGGAGTTGGTGTAGCTGCCTATAATTAAAACACAAAATATGTGATATATTCCACTAATATTTTGAATCATTCTTAAATTTTTAAAAATCTATATTTCACTTTTAATTTAGGTAATGTTGGTAACAATTTTTCGATATTTTGACTAGAGGAAAATTAATTCATAAATGTCTGAAACCAATTTATTTTATTATAATAATAATTAGCTTAACGCTTCTAGCCATATGTGTGTGTAGTGAATGTTTGAAAAAAAATTTAATCCTACAAATCACCCAAACATTTATTTAACTTTTTCATTTAAACCTTGAATACAATGATTCGGCAGGAGAAGAAGTAGGTACTAAAGAAAGGAAATGTACCGGTGTTTTAGTAAAGGAATAATATTACAATATTTATTATGAAAACACTTTCGAAACACCTTATAACTATTCGATTCTGACATTTCCATCGTCGATAAACCGTAATATATGTCTTAAATTTATTCAGCATCCCTATCCATTCGAGTTTCTTCATTACTGTATTCCTGAAGGTTTAAAGAAGAGGTTGGAAACTGGTCATTCTAGGTTATTTTTCAGTCGATCATGTAAGAAAACGACATCAAAATTAAAAAAAAAATTATGTTTGGGTTTTTAAATTATCAAATATATCAAGTACTTTCAAATATTATTTGAGTATGATGAAAATAATATCTAATGTTCAAAGACACTAGTGTTACAAGACAATTAAGTAGTTTAGTCATTAAATGTATGTTTTATTTATTATATCTCTTTTTATTAAAAGCTGAATACATAAATGTTTGAGGAAAGTTGAATTTAGAAAATAAATATAAGTTATGTAGTACAAAAAAAGTTAATGGATGAACGATATATGGAATTTGATACATTTATAAATAAATCGGAATATAAAAAAGATGCCCTTTCGTTGTCTAAAGTTTAAGTATAGATGATACTCACATTGTTCACTTCGTTGTGAATTTCTTTGGCAATATGTCGGTGGTTGAGCTGTTCTCTTTGGGGCGTCGCTTCGTCTTCGTCCTCTGAGCCCCCTACGGTCTTTTTCCTCCGCCGCTGAGGGGGTGTTTTGTACATTTTCATGAAGCCTTTCAAGGGACGTCTTTCTGCGCCAAGGAATCAGAATATTCGCAGTAATTATTAAAGCACGTATCCAATACAATAATTTTACGAAACAACAATGTATGAACACACATTATATTTCTTGAATTACTTTTCGAAACAAGATAATATTTTAATTTATTCTAGGGAACTATAAGATTTACTAATACCCTTTTGTTATAAATACCCCCCACTTTTAGAAAAATAATAATATACTTTTAATACCTCTAATTAATAAAAGAAAGAGGGTTAATAAATGATACGTGAATCTCATTCAAAAGTACTTTCAAGTTAAATATAAAAAATTGTTCAAAAATGAAATCTCGACATGGGAATCGAACATGAGACCTTTTGTTTGGCATGCCAATTCTCTACCACTAAAATAACCAGGAATAATATGCTCATGGTCATTCTTCATTCATTGGTGGGAAATAATGGAACGTTGAAAAGGCAAGTGATTTTGTATTTTTATATAACAACATATTATGGTCGAAATAAATAAAATATTGCTTCAGTAAAAATATAAAGTTTAATTTTTTTCATATTGTGATATTAATAGTTGTTTGTTATCCATCATGTGCATAGTGGCATTAGATGACCATCTTCTTCAACGAAGAGAAAAAGTTTGTCATTCATTTTAAGGACACCTTTGACAAATACTAAGGAAATATTAAGTTCACTTTGTGAAGAAGGATAAACACTATGTTTTTAACTGAAACAATATTTTATTTATATTGGTAAAAAATCTCTCTTTTGATATAAAAACTGCATAAACTCTTACTTTCTCTTAAGTTCCATACGTCCCCACTCTGAGGCAAATTCCAAGATTTCTCATTGGTAAAATTTTGGCGCACTTTGCTAGAGGTCCACTATTCGATTACTGTGTCCATATTTATTTTTAAAAATATATCTAGATGAGAATCAAATAGCCAAAGCTATTATATTTGTTTTAGTGATGATATACTCGCATCTAGATATATTTTCTGAAAATTTAAAAATGACACCTGGACACGGGAATCGAACCCTAGTGGCAGCAATAAGCCAACTACCGAGTCAAAGGTGACTGCATTATCTGATAGATCTTGATCTTAATAAAATCACACATTTGAAACTGACGATTTCCACATGTCCATCATAGACTCTGCCTTAAAATATGAGAGAAGAATGACCCTGAGCACGGGACGAATCCTGGATAGCTCAATGATTAATGCATTGGCTTACTAAGCCAAAGGTCTTGGGTTTGATTCCCGTGTCCAGGTGTCATTTTTCCGTTTTAAGTATATCTATATGGTTGAAAACTATATCCAGAATATTAGATCTTTCCATTTAAGAACAAAGATTGATTAATTCCATGATTCAAAGGGATACGATTTGACTTTGTCCAAATACATTGGTCTGAAATTATTTCATCTAAATTTGTGATTTTCAGCTCTCCCTCTAATAACGCATTCTATTTTATAAAATAGTCATACATATGGTAAATTTAATATAAAGAACTATCCAACATATATCCAAGAAAAAAAGTGCTATCAATAAACATTCATTTGAATCATATTTTATATGATCATCAAAAATAAGATTTCTTGGAATAATTCCAGAACTAAGAAATAAGTATATTTTATTATTGTAAGCATTTTATTTCCAGTTATTGTCGTAAAACGAGTTCATGGTTTGGGATATAAAGATTATAATCAGAGTCAAATAAAAAATAATAGTTCTTAATTGGTTTTTCTATCATAATAATAGTCACGAGATACTATTATATCATTTTTCATTATTAATATATCACCTCTTTATTTATTTTATTTTGTACCAAAATATTATCTTCCCATTAATTCAAGATTACAGATTATGGGGAATTTAAATAATTATTAATTAATTTAGCACTGCATCTTACTACACGTTTGGAATATACGCTTAAATACTAATTAGGATAATGGGTTAGGAATTTGGTATACTATAGAAGAAGTGAAATGGTATTTGCATGGAGGGAGAGTGGAAAACTATTGAGGGAAAACCACCCTCAGTTCACCTGAATGAGATTCGAGCTTCGATCTCCCCTCCTCGGCAGTATAGCTCAGTATGAAACTAGCACGTTAGCTAACTACGCCACCGAAACGGGCAGATAAAAATGTTAGTAACATTTTTAAACCAAATTAAAAACGAGCTTAGCAAATTACAACTACAAATAAGTTTATTTTCCCGTGTTAAACGCCTAACTACCAGTCCAGTATATTCTCACATTTGATACAACCACGTAGAAACGAGGAGGGCTTAATTTATGGAAAGGGAATGAGATTTTATTGAAACGAAAGTTAAAATAAAAACCCTTTTACATAGTTGACCAGGGATCGAACTCCTACTACCTCATCACTAACAAACTAGTCCATACTTTTGTGAACAGCTGAATTGGATCACTAACATTTTCCTATCAATCTGATCTGTATGAATACAATAAATATACTAATAGAATCTCTCTAAGGTAGGTACAAGCTAAAATAAAATGCACCCCCAATTGTCTGAAGGGAATTCATCATCAGTTCACCCGACTGATATTCGAGTCTCGACCATCCCGTAAAAATACAAACCAGAACATACGTAAAAAGACCACGTTAGGGTATTGAGACAAACAATGCTGTTAACAAACAGTTGATTGAGTAATATATAGCTAGTTATCTGAGCATATAATTTGTGACTCATTTTTAACATAAATAACAAAACAATATTATATTCAAATTTAATTTTTACCCTGATAATATAAAGGGAAACTAAATGAATAGTTATCTATTATTTTTAATTTATTCCATGTGTGCCTGACGTTAGTAATTTTCCACTTAATGAACTGATAATAGTGCTTTTTTTCAAGGTTTTAAACACAACTAGGTATTCGACACAATCTTCACAGTACAATGTTCTGAAAATTGGTACTACTTACTATGATATCGGTTAAGAAATCACACCAGCACTGAAATATATTATTATAATAATTCCACAGAAGAAAAGTTAAGTGAGGTGAAATTACAGTGAAGTTAGGAATTTTTGGCACTGTATTTATAATTTTATTATTATGATAACAGGTTTAAATAAATAATGCAAATGATATGTGTAAATACGTATTATAGCTTTACAACTTTTTTCATTGTTTATGTATCGTTAGACAATGTCATTTAATTTCATTTTGTCTTTAATGACGGTGAAGGGAAGGTCAGCATTCGAATCCAAGGTGGGTGTCTTGAGGTTTTTCTTTAAACTGGTTCCCTCCTCTTTCTAAAAAATGGGGATGTACTGTACGTTATTTTAAGTATTTACTTCTTTGAAAGCACAATTTCAATATATGTATTTTAATTCATGTGGATCACATATTGATACTTGATGACTGCCCTCAAGATTAGTCTTTAACGTGGGACGGAAAGATGCGAGAAAGAGCCAATATTTTTGTTTTTTTATGTCAAAACATTATTTTTTTTGCCAAAATAAAAAAAATATTGCTCCAGTACAAAAATGGAATCTAACTTTCTTTACATGGTGATCACACATTTTCTTGAATGTCTGTCAAAAGTGTCCTGTAATTTAATTACAGCTTTATCTTTTCATTTAAAAAGGTTCTCTTCTAATGCCACTATGGTCATGATGGATTTTCAGGAGCTGTTAATATCAAAATGTTAATCAAATTATACACTATATTTGTACTGGAGCAACATTTTATTTATTTTAGTCAAAAATGTTTTGCTGTAAAAACTGCCAAAACACCGGCTTTTTCGCGAGTCCCCTTTAATCCCACAATCATAGATTTATCAAATTTAATTAAAATGGATGGTTATCTGGTTTCTAGTGGTAAGGTGTCAGACTTCTGTTCTGGGGTTCCGGGGTTCAATCCTTGGTCCCGGCACAGTTTTATATATTACCAAACCCTTCCTTCACCTCTGACAAGACGTGTATTAATCACAACTTGTGAATGTGTGAAATGTCAGATCTCCACCGTCGTTCGGATCCCACGTTAAACTGTTGGTCCTCCATTTCATTTCACAATCACAGTACCTCACACATTAGCGTGAGTGCGAACAACCAGAACGGTAGTAAGACGTGGTGATAATAATAATTATAAAAATGAAAACGGCATGAACTGGTTTCAATTCCCACGTGTTCACTTAGTTAAAATTAATATATGTTATTTGAGTTTAATTCGAATGGATCCTATGATGGAATTAATAAATAAATAAACAAATATAATCTTTAATTAGATAAATACATAAACGTACATTTGTAAGATAGATTATTAGTTTTAATTCAGTAGACATAATAATACTGTAAGAGCTTTTGTCACTCATTTTGAACCCTTTTGCCCTTTACAAAATCCTGTTTGAGGATCTTGAATCTATGTTCTCTATTCAATTAATTCGGTTTTTAGGTTTTAAATCCTGGTCTATGTGTGATAAAGTTTGTTTTTACTTAACTTCTCTCCCATTCTCTCCTCGTAGAATCGAGTATACTTCTTTCTTTTAAGCTCTACCCACTCATCCCTACCCCATTATAGTATTAAAATAAGGCCTTGATGGGTAGTAATACGTGATACAAAAAAAATGTATGCACTAAGCTTTGATACTAAAATACATTAGGTGTAGTGTTAATAATTTAGGTTAAGTCATGGACCCTTTGTGTAGGACACATCACACGCATGGAGAATAAGGGTGTTAGGACTACATATGGCAATAATAATGTAAGGTTATAACAGCTTTCATTACCCATGCTCTAACACCATGTTTACTTGATGTTGTACTGGCCGGTACACAAGTCTAGCGTGACATGACCTCACACACAATGGAAATAGAGAGAGAGGGAGAGTGAAGAAGCGTGTTAGGGTGGAGGGGTTAGGGATGGAGGGAGAGGGAATTATTCATGAGACGTGGTACCCCAGAGCCTCATTACGCTAGCCACTTCCGACATATCCATCAACATGAGAGTAGCTCACAAGAATTACCAGTTGTTACAACCACCCCTCACCACCCGCCCTCTTCCATTCCAAACCCCAAATACTGAACAAATGGCACGCACTTAATTACTTTGCACTTGGTAATAATGGTGAGGGGAAAGAGGAAGGACAAATGCTAGCACTCCTTCCCCTGTCCACCACAACTCTCTTACTACTCCCTCTTCACCGACCTCCATTTCTGCCCCAACCACGTGGTGATGATTATAACATCGGTTAAAAGTGGGTCCCCACGAAATTACAACCGTCATGAGTTATTCCTGTATCAACAAAAGTGATGATCAAAAAGGACAGATAAATAGAAAGTCCAAATATGAAATTAGGTGTAACTTACGTGAAGAAAAAGTAAATAATAAAACATTAGAGTTCTTTGTGTGCGAAAATATCTGTACGAGCTCTTTTTTAAGAATTAAAAGAAGTTAAATAATGAAGATAAATACCTCTAAAGCACGTTCGTGTGGAAACTTTTTACTAGCGTCATTGCTAGTTAAAAATAGTTTAGTTAAACTGAAGAAAATGTTTGTTTAAAATAACTCGAAAGACTATTTGGCATGTGGAGATACGGTTGGAGGTTTTTTGAATTATGGAGCAGTGTTGACTCAGTTTATTCAATGTATCTTTAATTTTAAAATGTTTTTTAATTTTTTGTTTGACATTTTAGTTATATTGTATAATGATATTTGAATAATGTATTGTAATTATACAAAATTGTACAGTGATGAAACCTACATAAATAGACTAATGTAAATGAAGAAAACTATTTATTTGAAATATCTATCTTTCACTATATCAGAACACGAGATATTCTATGAGCAAGACTGAAAGGGCATATCAATTTTTCCGGAAAAAGTGTTTTTATATAACCCGCCTCGGTGGTGTAGTTGGCTAACGCGCTTGTCGTGCTTAGCTCGACTGCTTTGGACGGGGAGATCGAGGTTCGAATTTCGGTCGGGAGAACTGGGGGTGGTTTTTCCTAAATGGTTTTCCACTCTACCTCCACGCAAATGCGGGTTCACTTCCTCTAATTGAACCTTCCCAATTCCTAATCCATTAGCGTAATTAGTATTTAAATAACCCGAACGGTTAGTAAGACGGGTGCTAAATATTATTATTATCATTTTCATATAACTTCCAGGGTATTTTTGCATTCCACAATTAACTTGGGACCGACGAGCTGGAGGAAATAGTGCTATGGATTATAATCGACAAAAAGATCTGACTACTCCACCCAAACTGGGTTTGAACCCACGAACATTGGGTACTGAGGCAAGAACTTTAACCTAAACCATCAAGATCGACCAAATACTTTTTCAAACTGTTGAGGAATTAATTCTAGAATCTAGTATTTAGTAATACAGATAGGTATTTGATACATAATATAACGTCTACTTTTGATTAAGTATTATTTCTTAAATAGTTTTAATATTGATTAAGTTTATTATTAAGAATAAAAATAAATTAATATATGTAATAGTGTTTGTATTTATAGTCTCATGGTATAAAGTCTCAGGGTCACATTATATACGCAATTGCTAGTTTTTCATTTTATTTATTTGAGGTATTTAATGTGCATTTTCTGAACCAAATGATTATATCAGCACACGACCTATAAACTAACTTAAATTTAGAATAGCCACCACATCCAGACCCCATTCAATAATTCATCACTGTGAAAAGGGAAACCCTAATTTAACCAATGATATATTTTTGGTTATGACTTGAATCGAATTAGAGACCCTTATCTCAGTAGATAGACACGCTTCCAAGTGAGCTAAAGTGTAGGAATTTATTGCTATTAATGGATTAAATGAGGTAACTTTTTAAATTAAGTTTTATCAAAAGTTGTTTTCCCCAACACTTATTTACGCAATGAGGATACATTTTCTTTTCTACAATTATTATTCCTCCGCCAAAGAATAGGCTTTTATATAAACTGCGTTAAAAATTTATACTTGAACTCTTTCTTATATTTATAATAAATAACAGAATATAACTAGTTTAATCTTTAAAATGATTAAAACTAAAACTACAAGTGTTAGAACAATTTTTTAAGCCCGCAATGTGATTCGGAAACCCAAGGTTCTATCAGCACTTGATTAAGAATGGGGGATTTATTTAAATTTAAATTTCTCGTTACTTGAATTCAAGAAAATTAATTTAAATCTTCCTCAAAAGCGGGTATTATTTTTGAACACTAGTGTTTAACATATCAAAAAGGAACTGTTTATTTTTAAAATTATTCCATAGAAATTTATAAAATTTAAAAAAATCAATAAAAAATATCTATCGCTAAAAACATAGAACTAGATAATGGGAGAACATGTGAGTTGCATGTATCTTTATGAAGGCAAGTCATTAAATAAAGTAACCCCCTGGTAAGTCCACGAAACTATTATTGACTGGCCATTTCTTGGATACAAATCATAAAACAAAAAATTTGGTATCACTTGAAAATCATAAAATTTTGTTTGATATTTTGAAAATAACTAGGTTAACCTCAATTTCTAAGATTCACTGTCAAGTTTGTATTGTGTTTTTCCAGACTACCTCTGATAATATCAAGCACTAATTTTGATTGTTTCTAACAAAATGATAGAAGTAACGTTTTATGAAGGAGTCCTGGCTAAATTTTGAATTAGTTATAACTTCAAAGTTGTTGAACGTAATGGTTCTATACTGTCTATGTTTTGACGCTTCTCTTAAATAATGATGTACCATTCAATGCAGATCATCTCAGTCCAAAATCCAATCCTAAACCTAATTAAAATGACCATCATCATAAACAGTGTCCTGCCATGGGAACGGCTTGTCTCGAGCATAAACCTCTCCATTTACTCCTGTTTTTCCACCACTTCTCTTCCTCCATAAATACCTAGTCCACTCCTCTCTTCTTTACACTCTTCCGTAATCCCCAGGTCTAGGTCTTCCTCCTCATGCCACCTACATTTACTCTTGTTTTCCCACCACTTATCTTCCTCCACACATGCCTAATTCACTCCTCTCTTCTTTACACTCTTCAGAAACCCCTGGGTCGGGGTCTTCCTATTAACCTCGTGCCTGCCACCTCCATTTACTTCCGTTTTCCCACCACTTTTCTTCCTTCACACAGACCTAATTAACTCCTCTCTTCATAACACTTTTCCGCAATCTCTGAGTCTGGGTCTTCCTATTAAACCCCTGGCTGCCACCTCCATTTACTCCTGTTTTCCCACCACTTTTCTTCCTCCATACAGATCTAATAAACTCTTCTCTTCATTACACTCTTCCGTAATCCCCGGATCTGGGTCTTCCTCTTAACTTCCCGGCTGCCACCTCCATCTACTCCTGTTTTCCCACCACTTTTATGCCTCCACACAGACCTAATTAACTCCTCTCTTCATTACACTCTTCCGCAATTCCCGGGTCTGGGTCTTCCTTTCAACCTTGTGCCTGCCACCTCCATTTTAAGCATCCTCCTTTGAATCCTATCCTATTACATCCTCTACACATGTCTACACCATCCGAATCTCACCTTATTTATCTTCTTCACCCTATCTCGCTCATACCTCCATTTATTACTCTGTTCATCCTTGTTACTCCAAGCCTACTCCTCAGAAATGTCATCTCACATGCCTGTTTTGTGATCTTATTCCTTTCCTTCAGTACTCGGGTCTCTGATTCATACCGCAAGATATGACGTTACAATTAAATAGCTTATATTATTCATATGAATAGAAATGTATTATATTTCGCCTTTTTTTAAAATTGGATTTGGAAACAATTCCTCCTATAGTAAAAATAGGACAAAGTTATAATTGAAAAAATATAATCCGTTTGTAATATAATATTTTAAAAACAACGCTGGTATTTCATTTTTGTAGAATATTGAATACTCCATTCCAGATTATATAATTATTCCAACTAACCAAATCACAACAACAAAGGGTAAATCCCTCCTAAACTCAAAGAGTGAAACATGGTTACTATTCGTGGCATTCATGCCCAATTTATTATAACACTTTTTGATATTTTAGTTGATATTCATAATTCTCGCTATTATGACTATTAAAGAAGAACATCCAAACTCAGAGAGTTATTAATTGACCCTGTAAAACCTATAATATTTAAATTAACATTATAATGATTTCTTTATTTGCTTATTGTAAATACTTTTTGAATGCTTATACTTTTACTGATCCCTAGTTATTTTTTTTATTATTCACTATTATTTATTAACTATTCATCATTATGTAACATTATTTATCAATTATTGTTTATCTTATTCTTTTGTGTAGTTGTGTGTGCTTGTAAGGCACTATTGTAACTTTCAGTGCTGTCTTGTTATAGATCTTACGACTGGTTGTAGAGCACTATAATAAAGGAAATTGTAATTGAAAATATAACAATTTATTATTGTTTTTTTGTGGCTAATAATACTTATTTTTTTACTACAACCACCCTGCCTTTTAATTATCTGAAGAAACCTTTGTCACAAATCAATTACTATGATTTGTGTTTTACAATATTTTTAAACTAATTTTGCATATTTTAAAACTGACATTTTTGTATGTATTAAAAAATATCCAAACCAGTTCCATCATTTTAAGGAATAGTTTTTGGGTAGTTAATATTCTAAACTCTTAAATTAAAAGAAAATAATCCCCTTATTATAAAAGGCTTTTAGACCTATCTTTACTCGAGATAATCATTGCAGCTATGCAATTTGAAGGGTGTGGATACGATTTTGTGTTTATCCCTCCAAACAATCCATGTTCGAAACATGCCTGGCGAGCGAGGAAAGATGTTGTTTTAGGCCCTATGGATAGCTGCCGTTGTTTTCGGCTCTTAGTGGAGGCCTCGTTTCTTTTTACCGACCATGAGTGAGGCTCTTTTCTGGTCCATGGAATCACAAGCCTTCTGCAAGTATTTATGGCCGAGGTACTGAAGCAGAAAGTGGAGGAGTGAGGCAGAGAGTCAGAGGAGAGGATGCTTATTTTAAGGGTGTGTTTCCCCCCCCCCCCAGGTGGCGTGGGGGATGAAATGGACTACCACTAAGAACGCGATGCTAAAAAAAAAAAAACCAGATGTCCAGAAGAAAAGACAACATAGTTTAGTATAGTCTTAAAAGTTATGATTCGTAACCCTCACCGCGTAAAAACAATACGAATGAAATATAATAAGGAGGATTTTTAAAAAAAAAGTCAATAAGAATACAAAAGACAGAAATATATTATATAGAAGCGAAAGACGAAATTGCAAGTAGAGAAATTGGATCCTGACATCTGGGAAACGCTCACATTGGAAAATATTTTCTTTTTCTTCTAAATGGTTATATTCAAAAGCCACGACACAAAAAGCTAGAATATAAAAATGAAAAAGTGAAGGGAAGAGTGAAAGTAAATAGGGAAAAAGTAAGTGAGGAAGTATGTAATCTACTGCTTAAGGCTACAGGATTGAATGAATTCGCAGAACATTTCGAGAAGAGAAGAGATTGAAAATTTTATTTATTTTTTTATCTCATTTTTTAAAAGGTCATGTTTTGACAAAGCCAATAGTGTGATTTTTGTTTATGTACTATTGAAATATTGTTTCTTTTGTATTATACGAGTGATTTTATCTCATAATACATGAATACATGTAATTAAAGAAATTAATTTTCGTGAAAGTATTTAATGCATATTTCTATTACAAACGAATATTAAAACTACCTTCTCAACATTTCAAAATGAATCCTATTTCTAGGAGATCTGGACAAAAACTATTTTACGATATATTATTTAATCCCCCTTTATTACAGCGAAGCTTGAAAACTGACGAGAATTGAGATTAAACAGCTCTTTATTTAAAGTTTTAAAGGACCACCTATACTTTATTCCTGGTGGTAGTTAATTTCAGGTAGTTTTACCTCATCCCTTTTTCACAAACAACCAGCTATATAAACCCTCCTCTATACCCCTGAGAAAAGTTAAGGGGTCGTTTAATTAATAATATCCATAATTTACCACAGTGAACCTGCCGGGTATGGTTTTAATTTTTTACCAAGTTTTGAACTACGAAAGCTCATCTCAGTCAAATATTAAAACATTTATTACCTTTTTTAGCCACATAAATTTAAATTCACTACTATCATATATATTGTCCAATGGTGCTTGTGACTCTATGGGTATCACCCAAAGTGTGGAAATTTATAAAATGTTGTGTCAAAAAATATTATAATTTGGTTGGAAATAATTTAACGTTTCTACTGTCGTATTATTAAATATCAAGTATTACTTTTATATTAATTACTTCTTCTACTAAAGTGTTTCCTTAACTAATAGTGCACTTAGAATGTTTTAATATAAATATGTCATGAAATACAGTGGATTTATTAAAAGTGATACCCTGAGAGATTAAGAAAAACTGCTTCAGTCCGTTTTGATTTTTTTTTTACATACTATACACTGTAAAATTATCCGGAGAACATTAATTCTGATGTATCTGAGTCAATAATTGTAAGATAGCTTGAAAACTACACTTAATTTTGCCCTACCAACAAGTGACATATTTCAAAAACTTATATTTGTCTTACTACACGCAGGCCTACGGGTCATACATCTTTGTTAAAATAGGAGTTATAGATGAAGAAGGTAGAATAATAAACTTCATATATGGTGACCTAGTGGTCTAGGGGTAAGGTGTCGGACTTCTGTGCTGGGGTACGGGGTTCAATCCTTGGACCCGGCACAGATTTATCTGATTACCAAACCCTTCCTTCATCTCTGACAAGAAGTGTATTAATCACAAATTGTGAATGTGGGGAATGCCAGGCCTCCACCGTTGTTTGGATTCCACGTTAAACTGTAGGTCCTCCATTTCATCACACAATCACCCTACCAATACACATTAGCGTAAGTGCGTACAACCCGAACGGGTAGTAAGACGCAGTGCTAATTAAAATTATTATTATTAATAATAATAGAATACATATACCCTAATTTGCGCGAAGAAATTGCAAAATCCCTTTAGGAAAATCATCAGTATTCCTAGCAATGATTTAAACCCTGTGATCACTGTCTACAGTAATATCTTGTCTATTGAGAGATAATATCTTATTATTATTAGCACCGCGTCTTACTACCCGTTCGGGTATACGCACTTACGCTAATGTGTAATGGTAGGGTGATTGTGAGAAGAAATGGAGGACCTACACTTTAACGTGAATCCGAACCACGGTGGAGTCCTGGAATTCCTCACATTCACAAGATGTCTTGTCAGAGGTGAAGGAAGGTTTGGTAATCAGATAAATCTGTGCCGGGACCGAGGATTGAACCCCGGCCGCCAGCACAGAAGTCCGACTTCTTACCCCTAGACCGCCAGGTCACCGACGATAATATCTTGGACTAGATTATCTTACTGACTGTACGCATATATAATAAAAACACTAATGTGTTAGGGACGAGGAGTGTTGAAATTAAAGAAAATGTACCCGCATATTTATGGAAGTAGAGTGAGAAACCATTAGGGGGAAAACCAACTTCAGTACACATGACTGGTATCTAACTAAACATCGATATACCTGTCATCTGCAACCAAATCTATTGCGAGAGTGATGCCACATACCATTCGGCCAACGAAACAGTTGATTAAATGTGTCTTAGGACGTTTGTCCCATTAACCCCCCCCCCTCCCGAGAAGCGAACCAATTTGTACCAAAATACACAGGACGTTTGGCTCAGTCTTTAGTAAGTAAATGACATATCATTTTGACCAATCGAGGCAAGACGTATAGACAAAAAAGAAACAATATTTTATTCATAACATAATATTTTACCTTTGTAACTTTTTTAGAGAGAACCATCACAATAAATGTAAACACAACACATACAGTCAGTACAGTGAGACTTGACTTAACGGTTACTTACACCGCAGCACAAATATGTTTGAAACCGTCCGTAATATTTTCACACGTTGCTACACTTCATTTGTGATAACTTTGTCAACATTGCTATCTATCTTCACTGGTGATTTAACATACACTGGCAGTAGAAACGTGAGTCACAGATATATATAAAGATAATAATAAATAATATTTAGCACCGGGTCTTACTACCCGTTCGGGTTATACGCTTTAAGTACTAATTACGCTAATGGATTAGGAATTGGGAAGGTTGAATTAGAGGAAGTGAACCCGCATTTGCGTGGAGGGAGAGTGGAAAAATATTTAGCAAAAGCCACCCCGGTTCATCTGACCGAGATTCGATCCTCGATCTCCCCGTCCTCAGTAGTCGAGCTCAACACGACCAGCGCGTTAGCCAACTACGCCACCGAGGCGGGTGATATATATAAAGATCTAAATTTAGGAATGACAGATGTTTTCACAAATATACACAACGTCTTATCACAAATATGGTTTAACATACTCTTGTATTTCAAACAAGAAAATCCCTGACTGCGCCAAACGTTCTCAGCCGTTGTTATTGTGGCACAGAAAATAATCTCTAAAACTCAATAAAATGAAAAAATGACAACCTGGACAAGCGAATATAGAACCCGGGAACTTTTCCTTATACTCTACTAAGTATCAGTTAGTGAAAGATGAATTAATAATATCCCAAACGATGATAAATTCTGTTGTCTTTGGCGTGGAGGGGGATAGCAAAAGAAGGGGGGATAGTAAGAAAGAAGGGGTAAGGGGAGGGATAGTGGATGGCTAAATACTATCAATAATCACTAAACTACGATATTACTTCCTAAAATGCCGAGCTAGACTAACAGATGAGTTTTACACACACACACACACACACACACACACACATCCCCGATTAAAGACGTTCGTCCAGTCTGTTACCGTATTTGCTGGGGATGATGTCGGGGTCAGTCTCCTCCACCCCCCTATGGTCACCAACCACAATCACTCCCGCAGAGGCGCAGGTGGGGTTGAGAGGGGTGGTGTGCCCCACCCCTTGACAGCCGCTGTCCACCACCGCAGAGTCGTCGTTTCCGTCCAGCTGGTTCAGCTTGGACGCCCGGGGGCGGCGCCGGCGCCTGTGGCGTCGGTAGAGGGCCACGACGACTGCGCACACCACGATAAGTAGGCCGGTGGCGGTTGCGATCAGGCCGGTGAGGACGGGGTTCATTGGTAGCGGTGTAGAAGGGCCTGAGAGTAACAAACAAAAGCCCCTTTTTAATAACACAGTTGAATACCTTAATTAAAGGTGGAAATGTAATGAACGTGAAAAAAGGCCAGTTTTTTTACAGTTTGTATAGGAACACATTTTTAGGTCAAAACAAATCAAATATTTATCTAGTATTAACACAAAGTTTGATTTTTTTCTCATGGTGATATCAATAGTTTTTGAATATCTGTCATGAGCATTAGATGAGGGGTGACCTGGTGGTCTAGGGGTAAGGTGTCAGACTTCTATGCTGGCGGCCGGGGTTCAATCCTCGGTCCCGGCAAAGATTTATCTGATTACCAAACCCTTCCTTCACCTCTGACAAGAGATCTTGTGAATGTGAGGAATGACAGGCCTCCACCGTGGTTCGGATTCCACGTTAAACTGTAGGTCCTCCATTTCATCTCACAATCACCCTACCATTACACATTAGCGTAAGTGCGTATAACCCGAACGGGTAGTAAGACGCGGTGCTAATAATAATAATAATAATAGCATTAGATGAGAAAATTTTTACAATGAAGGAAAAAGTTGTCCTTAAATTCCAGGACACCATTGATATATGTTCAAGAACTGTTAGGGTCAACATGTGAAGAAAATTAGATTCTATTTTTGTATTGAAGCAATATTTAATTTAATTTGACCCAAAAATGTTTTGATAAAAAAAACTGCATTAGCATTTACCCTTTCTCGCGTCCCCTAAATCCCCACCCGATTAAAGAATAAATTAGCTTTTACACCCATATAATCACATTCATAAAATATAACAACTTAAAACGCTTTATTTTTCTAAAATCTCCTACATCCCCACCAAATAAATAATATATTGGATTTAAATAGAAATAATCTCCATTCTTCCTTTTCCGATAAATTACATTAAAGTCCGTGTGTTTCAAACACACGAAACTATTTAAATAATCCATCCATACGGCATTAATGAAGAGGTTATTTAATGAGGATGTGCATCCATGTGATTGTGGTAGAGTATGGGTAACCACTACTTGTGCATTTGGGTAGAGGTAAACATTTAATCGCTTAATCATCGACAGTAACTTGTTTTTCAACCGCTTTGGTGAGGGCATAATCTAACGAGTCACTCTCGTGGTAGAATAGACTGCCAAGACAGGTAGGTTAGAGTTCCAGTCTTAGTCGGGTGTAATAAAGGAGGTTTTACAAATTTGTGTTCACGCTCTCTCTCTCTCTCCATGAAAATGCGTGTACACTTCTTCTAAATTCGACCTTTCTTATCTCTTACTCTAACTGAGCACAAAATTATATTTTGAGCCAAATGCCTTAGATATCTTTGGGCAAGAAATTTGATTATTTCTCATTCACAAATAATATAATGATAATACAATATAAACACAATGAAAGTTTAATGGCATTAAAAATATGGATTTTAAGATTAAAAGAAGAATCTACCAACATTTTGTACGTAGCTTCTTACAGTAAGACATGATGAAAATTTAATTATATGTTTGTTTATATCCACCGCGTCTTGTTAGCCTTTTAGGCCATCCATATTTAACTACTAGCTTTTGCTCAGACTTCTAACGTATAAAGTACGGGAATTTAGCTTTTTATCCAAGCGAATTATCTTAACAAACAAAAATACAATTTCAGACATATAAGGTGAGATAAATATTTTATATGTCGACGATGCTACATATTAACGACTACCTTAAGTAAGGGACCAAAATAAATAGCTTGAGCTTTTGGAGTTCTATATCAAGATTGGCTTTCTTACATGTATGCATGGTTGAAATGAATATTAAAATAAGTAGTTTAAATTTAATATTTAAATAACAAACACAAGATAATTTAAAATCAGTACTATTTAATCTTATAATCTTTAATACTACCCATAAAAAAAATTAAACTCCACACACTCTAGAATTTACATCCATGACTTAGAATTATATATACATATATACATATATATATATTTTAAAGATATATATTTATATGTATAAAGACATATATAGTAAATATTGGGTTAGAGTAGAAGAAGATAAAATTTAGAAATAGTGCATCTATATTTGTGTGAAAGTTGAGTGGAAATTCATTTATATTAAGAGTAGTTTAAAATTAGTCAACATATTCAACAAAGTAGAAAAAGTAGTCCCACCCTCTATCCATTCATTAAAGTAATAAGTAAATCATGTTAATAATTATATCATATTCTTGTTATATTGTGTCATGTTCAACAGTAATACATCTTTTTTTGTTTCTAATTTGAAATCTCCCCTTTATTTCTCCTTATATTTGAAGTTAATATTTTTCTTTCGCTATCAATCAAAAGTACACTAAGTTTATTAAGAACAATATTTGTTAACGTAGATTAAAACATCAGTCTTTTTATAAATGTACAAATAATATTTATACATATTGTTCATGCTGGGCTTTAAAAGTCCCCTGCCAAATTTAGTTAAAATTGGTCCATGATTTTGTGGTGGTCATGGAACAAATAGACGGATAGCATATGATAAATTGTAAAGATAAACAAGGAATCACTTTACAAGGTAAAAATATATATATTTCTTATGTAACCAAATATAATTATATATTTTCGAAAAAATTAATCACTAATATACTTATATTAATAGTAACTTTTAAGGTCATCCTGTATATTTTAGTATTTGATTTCAATATTGAATAAAGATTGCTTTCATTTTTATTCATAGAAAAATCCCACAACATCGTATATCATGTAAAGTAAAAGTTTTGACAGAGGAGAATAAAAAACGTAATGATTAAATACTGTTATTTGTCTCTTGATTCCAGTCATTTAGGGTACGCTGTAGTGCGGTGTATTCAAGTAGACACTGCCGAGATGAAGTTTGTGGTACGCCACTACTGCCTTCACGTCATTGAATGATGTATACATGTTCTGTAATCTGGAGTTGACCATAAATCAATGCTCCAGGTCATAACAACCATGAATCATTGAATGCAAGTTTTTCTTGGGCCATAATAGCTTTTTTTATTTTTGTCAAAATTATATACAAAATTTAAACATGTCAACCAATTTACTTTTATCCCACACTTATTAAAAGAACCATTTTACTAGGTTTCCATTGAAAATTTTTATAATCATAATTTTAATAAACAATTAGTAGTTTAATTTGAAAATGACTGGTATACTACGTAGTATTTTGAAAAGATTACAGGGTTTTGTTTTTTATAATATATTAATACATTTATTATAATATATTTTAATAAACTGAAAAAGAAACATATATATATTTATATATATATATCTATACTTATAAAATAACATGTCCTGACTGACTGACTGACTGATTCATCATCGCCGAGCGCAAACTATCAAGGCTACAAGCATGAAATTCGGACTGTATATTCATTTTGTTATGTAGGCACCCACTAAGAAAGGATTTTAGAAAATTCCACCCCAAAGGGGTCAAAATAGGGGATGATAATATGTATGATAATATGTATGAAACTCCATCATTTTGAAAGTTACATAAACAAAATTTTGTATTTCGGTTATTGACGTAAAACAAATAAATACGTGTTTCAGGAATTTTGGAAATTTTATATAATAAGGGATGAAAAAGGGGGTGAAAGTTTGCATCGGACTGACTGACTGATTCATCATCGCCGAGCGCAAACTATCAAGGCTACAAGCATGAAATTCGGACTGTATATTCATTTTGTTATGTAGGCACTCACTAAGAAAGGATTTTAGAAAATTCCACCCCAAAGGGGTCAAAATAGGGGATGATAATATGTATGAAAGTCCGTCATTTTGAAAGTTACATAAACAACATGTTGTATTTCGGTTATTGACGTAAAACAAATAAAGACGTGTTTCAGGAATTTTGGAAATTTTATTTAATAAGGGATGAAAAAGGGGGTGAAAGTTTGTATTGGACCTGCATTATTTTTGATCTGAGGTCAAGCTATGGTCATCAAAGTAACGTAATATTTTAAATTAATCTGTAAATACATATGTATATTTTTGTATTTGTATATAATCAACTTCCACGCGAGCAAAGCCGCGGGCAGCAGCTATCTAGTATATAGGCCTATATAACTAGAATATATGTACAGTACATTCAACTAAATATCGTTTAACTAAAAATATTAAAAATTTAATTAAATTTAAGGTCCATGCAGTGTTTATTAAGTCTTTGTTATTCATAAAACAAATTACGGTTCCATTGAGGGTTTCTAAATGAAAGTAGTAAACGTTTTTAATTGTTTTAATTTCTTTTGTGTCTCTCAAATAAAAAAGGTATAGCAAATTATTAAATTAAACACATTCATATACATTATTTCCACAGCAATCATTATTAGACAGAGTTTATTATAAATAAAGAAGACTTATAAGTTTATTAGGCATTCCCTTATCTTAATTATCTTCTCTCTACATTTATTGTACGTTTATGAAAGAGCTTGAGTGTTATTTTAAGATTATTCAGGAGAGAAGGGCTCTCATAATTGGGTTAATTTATTTGGTTGTTAATTAATTATTATTACCTTTTAAAAGTTATATTAAATCTATAAGATGTCAATGTGAATTTATTAAAGTCGTTGCTATGTTGAAATCGATAACTTCGTTTTGTCGAAAATTTCATAAGATATTTAAAAACACAAAACAATTTTGAGGTGTTTTAGAAATTATGATTACTAATATTTTAAGTCATAAAAATTGTTATTTAAAATAACATACACAATCTACTCATATAATATTTTTTTATTAATATTTTGGAAATGATTCTTTCCAAATTCGCCGTGAATATAAAATGATAAGTTTAATCTACCTGCATTTTTTTTAAAAGTGTCAATGGAACATGGAAATCGAACTAAGTGTTACTATATTAACTAACCTGTGCTCTTTCTTTGAGAGTACTATTCTTAAGTGGGTTAAATAAGGCATAATATGTATTTATTGACTTGTGAGATTTCTTGCTCACTGAGCGCTTTCATTTATCATAGCAATTGAAGTTATCTTTCAAATAATTATAATACAAATAATTTTATATTTTCATTTGTGGGTACGTGTATTAAGGTTTATGTATAATATAGTGTGTATTCAATTAATGGAGAGGTTCGGTTTTGAGTATAAGTTGTGTGTACTGGGCTGATAAATTTACACCTTTTCTCCACGAAAACACATTGTACATTTTCTATTAATTCCACCATATATACCTCTATACCATTAATTAAATTATTTGTGTAACCCTGGTGGGTAGCTAGGCAAAAAGATAGATTACATTTTATAACGAATATATTAACATAATACTAGCCTCTTTGATCAAGCCGTTTAAATGTCAAGATATACATTCGTTTCTATTGATGTCAAAGAGGTCAAAGGTATAATCAGAAACGTGTATTTATTTTAATGTATTTTTTTATAAAACGTTTCCTAGTCTCTACATAAAATACGGTTTCATTTCCTCTCGATTATACGTTCCTCAGGATTACCCCAAAAACGCAATTAAAATGCATTTACCGACTATGTATGGTATTATATTTCATTTGTGTGAGGTATTTAACTTGCAATTTATAAACTCACAGATTATATCAACAAAAGAATTATAAAATAAATATAAATAAAAATATACACAACATCCAGTTTTCGGCCATTTCATCACTGTGAACGGTGAAACAAAAAATTCAGTAATGATAAAGTTTTTGGCCAAGCTAGGAATTGAGCCCGGGACCCCAAGCTCAGTATACAGACATTCTACCGACTGAGTTAAGGTGATGGGACCTGATGTAACCAACTAAAACCCACTTAATAGGTCTTGTGGTTTCACGCGCTACTCTTTCAGTGGACTAGACTGCCGATTACGGGGAGATTGAGTTTCAAGTCTCTGTCGATTGTACTGAGGATTTTTTTTTTTCAAAAGTGTTTTCCACTCACTCTCTCAACGCTAAATCAGGTACACTTACTCTAAATATAACGTTAATAATACCTAAAAGCATTAGCGTGGGTAGTAGAAAAGCATACAACCCATACGGGTCGTAATACGTGATGCACAAAAATAAAAAACCTGTAAATGATAAAAAAAGATTTTTTTAAAGTATTTTATCAATGTACAATCTTAATACATTATTGATATATTTCCTAATATATTGGAAGGAGAATTTTTTTTTTTTAGGTTTGGATACATTTTTTATTAGTATCGAACCTTCAGCTTCATCTAAACATCTTTAGTACCTCGTTACTTTATATACTTTTTTTTTATATTTGAGAAGTATTTAAGTAAGCCATGCTCCAACCTCAAAACGAGATCTTGCACTAAAACCCGACATAAATCTAAATGATCAACAGGCAGATAGAAGCCCACACTTTGTGAAACAAAAAAAAATGTAAGGTTTTATCCTTTCCAAAGATATTCGCTACTTTCCTTTCTTTACAACTTCAAACCACCATAGTCATCAACAGCATCATCATAAAACTACCCTTAGTATGTTTTGTGTTTTTTTTTTACTTCTTCCATCTTTTCCACTATATCTCCCCATCCGCCTTTTTTATTTTTTTTATTTTTTTGGACCACCAAACATTTCGTGCTTTTCTTCAGTCAAGATTCTTCATCCTTCATTTCCATACTTCCGGAGTCCAAGAGAGCCTCTACCCCATCCGCCCCTTTCCACGTTCCATCTCTACTAACCCCCCCCCCCACCCCCTTGGCTCATGTTTAATTCACTTGGACTCTTCATCCTTGTCATGGTTATTTTTCCCCCCTTAGTCCCGATTTGAACTAGTGACTGCTTCCTCACAGCAGGGAAAAATGGAAATGGTATGAAAGATGCTTCTTCAACACTTTCATTTTTTTTTTATTGAGCTATAACAACCCTCCTCCCTCCCCCCCAAATCATTAGGCTCATCATGGAAACTTCACTGTTAAATTTTACGGCTCTTTAACTTAGAGTGGGGGTATCCAACCCGGGGAACGCTCAGGTGCACACGATGACATTTTAAGTGATACGTAGAGTTAAAAAAAATATCTATAAATATATGCATTAATAAATAAATATATATATGTATATATACAGGTGTTTGGAAACTCATAGCCCAAACTTCACGTAAGGTTTGTTTGAACCAAAAATAGTACAAAATCCCTACACATTTACATCCTGAAAATTATGCTAATACCATTAAATTGTTTTCAAAGTTTCGGCGTACAGTCCGGAAGAGCAAAGCTGTCAAACATGCGTGAACAACAAATTGAATAGGAGTTAGGCGCGCAGTAATGCACATGTAATTAATTATATGAAGCACTTTTTGTTATGTAGGTCTGTTAATGATGACCCTCAGAAAGTATTCGCATTTCTAGATGGATTGGTGTGCTATTACCTATTAATTGTGTTCTGGTCTGCTACCGTGCTCCAAGATGCCGAGGTGTCTAGTGCCGCGTGTATAACTCTTATGCAACCTGTTGTACACTAATGCTTGTTCATCTTTGCTAGCTTGGAGCTGTACGCTGATAATTTGGACACAATTTAATGGTATTATCATAGCTTGTCAATATATAGGGATTTTCTATTACTTTTGGTTCAAACAAGATATATGTGCATCTTAGGCTACGAATTTCAGAACATTCTGTATATATATATATATACACAGAATGTTCTTATGTATATATAGTCTCATGGTAAATCCTGAATAATTAGGGTCATATTAGGGATAGCGACAATACACCCGGGTGTAAACACACGCGATTTTGTTGCACAATTTTTATTCTCACTTTTCCTATTTTTCTCTCTAACAGATACGTAGTATATATATAATTTTCACAGCATGCACTTTTCTGGGTACAAAAATGAAGAGAAGTTATATCTGGATGTACGCGAAAAAACAATATTGAATAAGACTGACTTAGAGAATCATTCTTGTTTGGATGATTGGTTAGAACTTTTGATGTCTGAATCAAAGTTAATCCTCAGTGATGTTTAAAATTGTTTATTTTAAAGTACACCTAATGTCAAAATAATATATTATTATAAAAATTTCTGTACAAACGAATGTTAATTTTGTATTAGGAAGGCCCTTGATAATTTGGAGAAGCATTAACATTAAACAAGTATGAATATCCTCTCCAATGTTTAAAACCATTTGGTTCTGGATGTTATAATTTAGTTCTAAAACTTTATACACAATAATGTTTAGGAAGTTTATGTTATAAACTCATAGTAGTGTAATAAAGTTCTACACCTTCTTCGGTGGTCAAATGGTCAAAGCGTCAATCACGTAAAAGACTGGACTGCCACTTACAAGGATTTTATAGTTCAAGCTCTGGTAGGTTGCACTATGAGTGGTGTTCCTGAATTATTTCCACCATCCCTTAATGCATATAATTGTGTGCTTCCTCTGAACTCAGTCCTCATATTTTTAAAATCCTTTTCGCATTTTACTTATCAGTATATATATATATATATATATATATATATATATATATATATATATATATATATATATATATATAAAAGCGTATAACGGGAATTGTTAATTATAGGTGTCTAAATTTTTTTTCAAAGAAATTTAAGATTTTTTCTTATCACCACACACCTGATAACGTTATGAATGTATACTTATTTATGATAATTTCTCTAATGGGGTATGTTTGAGGAAGGAAAGATCTTGAGATAATTTACTCGCATTTGCGTAGAAGGATAGTGGTAAATCCCTTGGTCAAAAATCACCCTCAGTTAAACCAACTGATCTCTCCATCATCGGAAATATGTTCTAACTCAAGGATGATACCTTAAACTAAGTGGTCATAAAAGCAGATAATATTAAAATATTAAATAGTTATCTTGAATAATTCTTATATAAAGAAATGGTTCAATTAGATGGCTGAAGAAATAATGGAAGTGTGGAAGTGAAATAATATATCCTTATTAAAAATATATGAAACTTCCAATTTAAAGTTTAAGATATTCATGAAAAGTTGAGATTAGAAAATTTTTAACAAAGTTTCGATATATATATATATATATACATATATATATTATATATATATCTTGGTTAGTAGCATTTAAACAATTTAAATATTTTTAAAAGTGTAACCAAATTAAATTTTGATATATTAATGTTAAGCATCCATGTGCACAGGTTCATAATTGATTATGTCAAAACCCAAATCTCAGTAGGGTGAATTAGAAGTGGTTTTTCACTAATTTTGTACACTACTATCCTCACAGTCTCATTTCTCGATTGAAATAATAGGTTTCTTTTCGATCACCCTCTCAGCCAAAAGACATTAGGCTAAGACGTAAAATAACCACGAGCTATTAAAACGTTGTATTTACCTATACAATATATCCAAGCCTGACTATTTTAATAATTTGTTATTTATCTTAAAATAAGTAATACAATTCAATATATCTTTTTTCACAATAGTTAAAATAAGCATATCTATGACAGAGTTTGAGTGGCCCCTTAGTCATAAAGCCATCGCTAACTAAGGGATTCTATTGAGTACCAACTAAATGATGTACTATTATGAATGTAAACCATTTAACCAGTATAAATGTTGAAAAACAATAAAAATCAGTCAAGCATTCCAATTGACTTTAAATATCTTTCAGATTGTGTTAGCACCTTGTATTACCACCTGCTCAGGTTATATGCCTATGCATGGATCACACTAATGGGTAAGTGTTTAGTAAGGCTTAATTTATAGAAAATTCACTCGCATTTGCGTAAAGGGAGATTTGAAAACAGTTTTATCAAAGCGACCCTCAGTGCACCCAACTGGGATTGAACGCCGATCTCCCTGTCTTCGGCATTCTAGTCCAACACGAGATTAGAGCGTTATAGCACATGGAAACTAAAGTGGGTTTCAGAAACTTCTATTTTCTAAATTAAATAATATATTATTAATAGTATTACACATTTGATCTTGTGAAAAATTCTTAGAACATAAGAAATCTAAACAGATATTTAAAATACAAACTATATTCGTGTATATTATGTTAAATCCATCTACTCTCTAAGTTGTAGTATATACCAACTCATATTACATAATGATGCTCGTGTATTCTACATTCTTTGATATAGCAAAGCTCAGGAGGAAAAAATAAAATTACTTGCTGCTTCAACCACTACATTTTCTGAATACCAAATTATTTATCTCACTCCCCCACCTCTTTGTTTTCCTCTATTCGAAATACCATACTTAACATGGGCGAGCGTACTTTCAGACACACACTTTCGTTAATGGATTTGTTTCACTTCATAAAATTTAATTAGAGACATTTTTTATTGCGTTATATAAAAAATGTTGTTTTAAAATATTTAAAAAAACAACTTCACAGCACGCTGTCATAATCAACTCCTAACAAATACAAAATTAATCTGTTATTTATTACTGTCAAGACTTGTACACACCATTAAATGAAAACATACTGAAAAAATAACATATCAAATAAGATGTTTTTTATTCAATACGAAGAGAAAATTTTAAAATAAGGTGGTTAACATTAAATGAAAACATTAATAAATGTGTTCTTGCTTATAAAAGGACAATCAAAACATTCCTTGATTTGAATATTTATCTCCAGTTATTTATATGTGAATTTTTATGTAAGCTTTTTTAAACGCTTGTAGTGATAAAATAATGGAGACAACTAAATGAAAAAAAATATATATATATTTGATTTAAATCCAATTTTACATGATTTAAAAAATGAATCAAATGGAATAGGTAACGTTCAGTTTCTAATGACATAATATATTTTGAATTATATTAAATTTGTTTTTTAACACTAAATTATCTCCCGACCTTCTTTTTACAAAAAAAAACCCACCAAAAAACGTAATAGAGACTCAGATATTTGGACGGATAAACAAAAAAGCGAAATTTATCGAGAACATTCTTTGTACCTAAACCGAATGCTGTATACACCATACATAATTTTACAATCTGGTTATCTGTCTCAAAATGACAACTACTAAAATATGTTTGGTTTAATTGCTCATCTAAAGTGATTATAATTTATAATTCTAGGTAATAAATGGAGTATCTTTCTTTTACAGTTTATTACGAGACTGGCATCTAAAATCGATTTAGCCATGGCATTATCCATGATTATAATGTACCTTTAAATATAGCGTTCATTTTTTTCTGTCTTGTTTGATGACCAAGCAAAATTATCAATTTCAAATTCCACTTAAAATACGAAGAAAAGTTTAAGATTATGGTTACGATAAAGAAGACATAATTATTAAACTTATGTTTTTATCATGCTTACTTTCTAAAGATCCGTCCAAGAGAGGTTTTGTAAACGTAAAAAAATCAAACTCAATATTTTATGGTTGTTGAAGTTTCATAACTTTCTGGCCCCAAAAAAAATGGTTTTTGGTATGCAGTCTATCTGCCTGTTTGTTACTTGGATTTAAGCCAAAATAATTTTCCAAAAGTTTAAATTTGGTATGTAATCTTAGAATTTTCACTTTTCATATGTATTCCCAGAGGGGGTTTTTGGAAATATTTATGTAACCCCTAAATTATTAAGGGTAGTTTTCTTGAGAATAAAAAGATAAAACTGCGATTTTGCTCAAAATTGGCTCGAAGTATCTTATAAAAACTCGTATTTAGGTATTTTTATAAATTTACATGAACATTACTATGAAAGTACTTTACAAAAGCCTAAATCTCCAATTTCTTTAATATGATACCTCCAAAACTATTTGAAATAATAAATAGCTTATAATTACTAAGTTGTAGTGCTCTTGGATACAAATATCTCTAATATCAATCTTTTAATTAAAAGACTAATGTGTAGAATATAGTTTTAGATCTATAGGCAAAACATTATTTTAAATAGAGCTTTGTGAAATAAGGATTTGAAAATGTACATAGAATATTTTCTCCAAGAATGTAAAATAATATTTTATACTCTTCGATTGCATGTGATTTTCTTTATTTAATATCATGTTTCTATATAATTGTATAATATTTTGTTTAACATATTTTACTAGTTGTAAACATAATTTATATAAATAAAAGAGAAAGTATGTACTGTGTACCATAGGCTTATTATTTATTTGAATGGAGGGATTAAATTTCATTGTTCACAGAAATATTAGTCAAGTTTAAAAAAACTAATTTGAATGAATGCATCACTGGTGAACAACCACATATATGTAGGCCTACACCTAATAGCATTGATAAGGGAACTGCATGTATTATGTAGGAAAGCTTTATCTTTGCCCTCTCTTGGTCTTGTTTGCTAAGGTGAGGTGATTTATCCAGATCCAAGCGCTCATTTAATTTACAATTATTTATTCTAAAGATATATGCGAAGATGCTATAAACCTAAATTAATATAATAATACGTATTGAACATGTAAACTATATTATTATTGATTCTCTTATTTAACTTTATTTATGCCTCTACCCACCTCTTATCCAAGATACCTGTAGTGAGTTATTTTATTAAATACTTTCCCATTTTCTCTCTCTGTCTGTCTCCCTCTCTCCAAGCTAAGAGTGATACATTTCTTGTAAAATTTTACCTGCATCATTTTGACAAATTAGTCTATAAAATATGTGGATATCTCTGGTAGGTAGTAAAACGCGGTGCACATAGTTATACTCAAGTAATTACAACTGTATTTTCCAGATTTTGATGAATTGTCATTTTTTTACAGTAAGTCACAGATATAACTTATTTGTACATACATATTTTTCATGGTCCTTTGGTTGTGGGCGTTTATTATATAGATTTTTTAAATTTTCAATTAATTGGATTTTAGCTTGTATAAGCTTGGCTTTCGTAGTTTTTGAGAACTTTTTAGGATTTTTCAATCGTTTTAAGCATTTATATTGAATTAGTACATTTTAAACACTATATATATTTTATAAATGCTTTAATAAACAAACACTTATTTTGTTTTAATTAGGATTGCATCTAGCAATCCGTTAGGGCTACACGCATAATATTTTTTAAATCACACAGTTGCTAGAAAGATTAACGTAGGCAATATGGAATTTGTATTTTTGTGTGTGTGTGTGTGGTTGTAAAATACAAATTTCTTGTGAAGTACTAAAATTATGCTAGGAAAGGAAACGCTGGGAAGGGATATATATTTTTCTGGAGCAGATATTTGTAGATCACAGTTATATTTAGCAGATTACACGAGTTTAATTTTTAGTTTTTAGTTTATAAAAAGTTTCGATTTAGTTGTGTGAATTCATTATGAGTTTTTGACTAAATTTACTAATTTTTTTTTATAAAATGAGAGTCTTTTACAAGTTATTTTTTAATTATTTGTGGGTGATCAAAATATGGGCTCTTGTCATCGTAATAAAATGTAGTAATACAAATAATAAATAACTTAATTTTTCCTCAAGGTAGTGAACAAAATATTTGGCCTGTCCGTTATATTTCAGATGAACTAGATCAATTTTATTCAACAAATAATAACTAGATAAAAAACTGTTTTATTTCAGGATGTTCTCCATTTTAAAAGAATGACCTGATCTATAGTCAAATTCCATATATATGTTTCTCTCTCTCTTTAAAAATATATTAAGTGTTTTGAAAGAACAAGGGTTTTGAAAGTATACAGGGCCATAAAGTCCAGTCGTTTGTTTTCAAAACGAAGGTAGAATATTTGTCTTGAAACGAGCACAGCAGGAGAACTGTCATGTTTCATTCAAACCAAGACTTATATCATTCTTGCTGAAAATTTAAAATGGATTTTTATGATACAATAAAACTATATTTAAAAATAAAATAGTAAGAGTTTTTAAGGATTGGAAATATTCTTTCATTGGTCATCAAAATATTAACATGTAAATTAACAGCAAGATCACTATATTAAAGAACTGTAAATATGCATTAAAAATTAAATTCTTAGTATTTTAACTTTTATTTTAATAGATCTAAATCATAATAACATATTGATTCATTACAGAGAATTATATACTTAACATGCATACAAAATGCACACTACATATATTTGAAATGATTTAATAGTGTTAATCTAACTAAATGTTGTTTGTTTTATATGAATCAAACAATTCAGAATGTTTTTAAAAAGTATTCCAAACAATAAATCGATCTGAATATACTAGATTTTACTCCATCATCCAGATGTTATATGATCAGTTCTTTATAGTCCAAGGTTTCGTTTACTTGCCACTTTATTGACGAGTCCTAAAACACCAATAAATATAATAATATAACAGAAGGCGTTGTAGCTCCATATATTTTCATGGCGTGGCTCAACATCCTTTCCTCAATCATGGTTTACAATTAAAATTACACCACTACCCAATATTAATGTTCTTTTAACATGACAAACAAAATGAATGACGTTACTCAAACATCTACATATAGACTTATATGGAATAATCTTTTATATATAACGTATAATATTTTTACTAGTCAGACAATTTAAATGCCAGTACCACCTACGTTTCTAATCTAAGTATCCTATGTCGATTCCCAGCTTGAGTTATAAAATCCTCATTGGTGAAATTAGAATGTCTTATTTCATACGGAAAAATTGACGGCCGAAGGGTTTGATATTGTGTTTTTATACTAGTTAAGTATGTTTGTAAGTCTTTTTTGATATAATATTTATTTAATGAAAATTAACACTTAAAACACGCATTTAAATTAAACATTCTTTGCATCATTAATATTTAGTGTGATAACCTAACATACTAATGAGTTATGTAATTGACTTGAAATATATCTGATGAGAGGGATCACTATAAAATATTGCACAATAATTCTCCTTGGAATATTATCAAAACAAAATTTTGACACAATCTCACCATCTTTCAGGAAATCATGTATGAGATTGAACCCAAGCCTTTAAGATAGGATACTTAAACTCAATCCATTGAGTCAGTTTGATTTGCTTTGAATACGTTGTTCACAAAAGGCGTTCGTGTATGGTCATGAGAATGTGTGTTATTATAACGTTTGGCACCATGCTTTATGACAACTTAAGCAAAGGTGTAATTAGGATGTTAGCTTTAAGGAAACTTATTAGAATTATTGGGGAGAGAGTATGATAAAATAAACATTTGTAAATCATATTTTAATACTCCCTCAAAAAGCCTTTCTGAGTTTGGAAACAAGTTTTTTCCGTCATCGTTGGTCAAGTGGTACATGAATATGACGCCTTTAGACACGCTCCTCTACAATCATGAGGTTTAACACCATTATACATCTTGTCTTCTGTCACGGGGTTTGACGTCCTTGGACATCTGGTCTACCTTCACGTGGTCTAACGTCCTTAGCGTGTCTACCATCACGTGGTATAACATCTCTAGACAACTTGTCTACCAACAAGTGGTCTGACAACTTTAGATATCTTGTATATTGTCACGTGGTCTAATAACCTTACACATCTGGTCTACTGTCACGTGGTCTGACGTCCTTAGCTTGTCTACTCTCTCGTGGTATTACATCTCTAGACACCTTATCTACCAACAAGTGGTCTGACAACTTTAGATCTTTTCTACTGTCACGTGGTCTAACAACCTTACACATCTTGTCTACTGTCACGTGGTCTAACATCTCTAAAAATTTTGTTTACCGTCAAGTAATCTAACTTATTTAGACACCTTATATACTATCATGTGGTCTAACATCTTTAAACACCTTGTCTAATACCATGTTGTCTAATGCCATGTGGTCTAACGTGCCCATAGATCTTAAATACCTTTGAGTGGTCCAACATCTCTAAACATCTTGTCTACTGTCACGTGGTCTAATATCCTTTGATATCTTATATACAATCAAGTGGTCTAATATATGCCTTACAAACATCATGTCTAGAGTCACAAAGTCAAAAGTATTTTAGATAGCTTGTTTACTGTCACATGGTCTAACATGTTTATACATTTCGTTTTTAATGTTATCTAACGCCCTTATAAAGTTTGTTTAGATTCACGTGATATAATGCCTTTAGAAAGCTAGTCCACAGTCTTAGAATCAAAGTATTTAGAAGAATGGTCCTCCATTGTGGATATTACCCTAAATAACCCTATTTCTTTGAAACCCTCTTACCTGTGAATTTGGCAACGCCCTTGAAGGTGATAGGCTCTATGACGAAAGGTTCGCTCCTTCCTTTAGCGTTGGTGGCATATAGATGGACCCTGTAGCTCACACCGGGCTCCATGCCGTACACGTCAAACACAGGGGGGCCACGAGGAACTGACAGGTTGAATCGGGGATTCAAACCCGGCAGTTCCAGCAGCTCCATCATGAAGCTCTGGGGTAGGCCACCGTCGAAACTTTCGACGCACTCAACATGGAGCGAGTCTGACGTCTGATTAACCACCGTGCAGTTGATCAAAGGGAATGGCCGACCTGGAAATTGAAGTTTTATAAAGATGAATCTATTAACAAATCTTTATTTATAAACAAATAATAAAGAAAATTAGTAGATTAAGCTAAGAGAGAGTAACTGTATATTTAAATAATTAATATTTTGTATATTCTTTTATGATTTATTTACATATTTCAAATATATATGGCACTCCTTTAATTTCACTTAATTTGTAAAATGTACCTACTCTGAAAATATTATTCATATAAAAACTCGTACAAATTTAAACAGGAAAATCTAGTATTATTCTTAAATATTAAAAAAATTACAAATGCCTTTAACAATTTTGGATTTACAAATGATAGATATTTTATAATTTGTTTTCAAAGCTAGATACAAGTATAATTGAAAGAATTAAGCTAATTTACCAATGTTTAGATTTTCGTCTATAAGTATATTCATAAAAAGTTGTAATCTTAGTGAAATAAAACTATATTTCAAATAATATTGATATTTTTAACGAATTTATTTATTCAGATAATATGTTTTGTCAGACTACTTTGCCCAGTTTGTAGCGTATACTTCCATTAAAACTGATAATACTAGATTAGATTCTCGACATAGCCATTACATTTTTAATTGGTGAAGCTGAGGTTTCCATATTCATATTTATAAATTGACAGCAGAGAAGCTGCACTTTTTGTATGTTCTAGAATAACTTAACTTTAAAAAAAAAGGTTTATTTGGTCAATGATCTGTGTGAATGCATTATAATCCATTAAAAACTACAATGGTTTGTCGAAATTATTTTAGGTTTGCTACTACAATCATATAAGTATATTTAACTAAAAGTTTTTTCCTTGTGATAATAATAATTTAATAAGTCCCTTTCAAAGGAAATTTTAACTTAAAATTCAGATTTTATCATTGTATAATTATTTTGTACAGGCTTTTTAAATCATTGAATATATCTTAGGAATACCGAAAGTAAAAATTAGAGGTAGTGTAGAGCTATTTATGTAGAAAGAAAGAGAGTGGAAAACAATTTAATTAAAACCATGTAAAATACACCAGGCCAAGTTTAAAATCCCAAATTTCCATAATGGGCAATTCAGTATATTTTGAGATAGATTTTTGGTCATGCATGCGTCCATCTTGGTGGACCTGAGTGTATTAAAAATAATTATTTTAATACTAATATAGCTTTCACAGATAATATTTAAAAGTATTCACTGATTAAATAAATACTTTAAATGTTTTAAAATACAAGTTATGTCTGAGTAACATACTTTTCTTTAAATCCTTATCTTAAAACTTAAATCGTTACACAAATTAGCATTGACGGGTTTTCATTTTGAAAAGAATGTAAGGTTTTGTTTCTGGAAATTGGTGTTTAGTTTGATCATATAGCCGAATTGATAATATTTAATTGACTTCGTAATGTTACAAATTAGTCTTATTATTCTGGCCATAGATTTTAATTATGTTTCTCATTCTTCATTTAATTAATATGTTGGACGCAAAGCACGAAAACGGCCAATGGACGGATATTATGCTCAGTCCTATGATTGAAAGTTTTAAAATGACCAAAGCCAGAAGTTCTATTCGATTATGAATTTTGGCCTTCTCCAAACAACCCAACTTAGGATTGTGCAATTACTAAACGACCAAAGTTGAAAATCCTGTCGTTCGTTTAGGTTAGGTTAGTTTAGGCTTCAAAAAACAAATTTATTCAGGTGGGTTTGATAATTTAAAATAAATTTATAATCTCTTTGTGATTTTGTTTGCATATCATTGAGATCCACTTGTAAAATATTCCTCTTTCCTATAATATTAAATAGATAATATCTCAATATAAAAGATCGATTTATGAATCAATTATAGATAAAGTTTTTGATATTACATGCGTATGTAATGTAGGATGATTGTGAGATGAAATGGAGGACCTACAGTTTAACGTGGAATCCGAACCACGGTGGAGGCCTGGCATTAAACACATTCACAACCATTTTTAAAAGAATAGGACACATCTAACCAGCAAAGTTTAAGCTATATTTAAGAATAAGAGGGTTTTACTTGGGTTTATAGTAAAATTTTTAATAATAAAACAACCTGTTTCGGTGACCTCATAGTCCAACGCGCTACTCTCGCAGTATATTAGACTGGGGATTGAGGTGAGATCAAGATTCAAATAATAATTATAGAATAAATGGAAAAAATGATACCTGGTCATGGGAATTGGACTCAGGACCTTTGGTCTAGCATGCCGAAGCTCTACCACCTAGCTATCCAGGGATCACCCTGTATTTTTCCTTAACCCTGATCACAGGATGATCATTGGATAGCTAGGTGGTAGAGCATTGGTGCACTAGGCCAAAGGTCTCGGGTTCGATTCCCGTGTTCAGATGTAATTTATTAATTTATTTGAATAAAACTCAGTTACTGCTGAGTACCGTCATTATAATCAGTCATTTCCCAAGCATTATATACTTATTTGCATTGCGTTGCTTTCTTCCAAATCGAATAGTGTTTAGAGTGTTAGATTGGGTGTAAACGTTGAGACCTATATTTTAAGATAATTCTATGTATATTTATTAACTAAACCAATCCTAGCTAATTAAGTTAGTAGCCATAATTGGTATTTGTGCACAGGTTTGTAATCTTGCAAATTACATAAAAGATAAGACCTTTCAAACTAAACTCAATATTTTGTTATTCATGTTATTATTTGAAATATAACCATATTTAAGAAACCCTCTTACCCATACTTATCTAATTTGTTTATAGCTATATAAATGTTTAATGTGTGAAAGTAATCCATAATCTATATGATTTTTAAATAACTTTATATGACATTTTTTAAATTACTAGATCAAGCATATAGGCTTAGTAGATCAATTCCTTTGCCTGTGATGATTTTTATCAGATAAGCTAATGTTAATGATGTTACTGATAATTTGAGTTAATAATGATTAAAAATATTTGGAGCATAGCTTTGATTCATTGTATGAACCAAGAGGTCAAATCTATAAAGAAGATTTGTTAATAAACAGCTTCGGACATATTGTTTCAAAGTAATGTGAAACTAATAATCGTGCAAAAATGTTTTGGATATTAGAGGATTATTTTAACGACCTAGGGTGGCCCCAAAAATTAATCGAGTTTTGCAAATACCTCATTGTAATTTTCACAAAAGTATTAAAGTTGCGACTAGCTTTTGGGGAATATTCCTCTCAACAATCAATTACAAACAATAAGACTAATAAAAAAAATGTATTTGTATCCCACAAACTATTTCATTATGGCTACTGTAGCACCAGATGAAAGATTGCGTTTCAAAATATCTAAACCAAAATGTGGAAATATTTTCAAATTATAGGTACACACTACATTTACCCTGAAATATAGAAGTTTTACCTTGAAAGGAAGACACTATGGTCTTGTCCTATAGACCACATAAGAAACTGGCAGCTGGTTTATCACAATTTACCAATCGATCTCACGAAAACTTTCAGTCTATTAGTAAGACAATTATATAGTCACTAAAATAGAAGTTCTGATGTTTTAAACTTTTAAACATATCAAGTTATTTCAAATAATATTAGATAGTGTGTTACCAAAACAAACTTGATCGCTCACAATCGATAATTCTGTAAGAAATGTAACTAATTTATTATAAAAATATTATTTTTTCCAGGGTGTTGACCTCAGTATTTTAGGATATATTTAATTTAAATAATAAAAATAATTTGTAAAAAAAAATTGTATGGAACTACACACGGAATTTATCGCTCTAGTGTTTAAAAAAAGGAGATTTTACTCAAAATTCTTAATATATTATACACTAGCGAGCTCGAGAACAAATGGTGCTATACAAACGTAAACTTGTTTTTGTTCATGGTTTTAAATTTTATAATTTCATTTTTAACATATTAACGTCTTCATTTGAACATTTGAACCAATAAAAAATATCGATATTGGGTCTCCAAGAGTCAACACTTTGTATTAAAATCTCTAATTCCGGTTAAAATTTTTTTGGCACTTTATGAGGAGATGCACATCTTATGGTATCGCATTGCTATAAAATTTCCATTTTATAAATGTTGACTAATAAAATAGGTAATTATTGACTATTGAGTCTGAAATAAGAGAGATTGGTCATTTCTGTACCAGAGGCAGTTCCAGAATTGGGCGATAGGCGGTGAGGGGTAGACGCCTCCCTTCAAGAGATTGAACCAATTAAATAAATGTTAAAGTCACTACTAGTTTTATTGTCACGTAATACTCTCAAACTAATATTTTTTAATTGTTATTGGTAATTTTATTAAATGATTAATACACGGTAATTATTATTAACACTTTAAACAATCAACATTCAGTTTTAAAATAGTAAAAATAGAAGTAAATGAAACTACCATAATTTAAGTGGCGCACCTCTTGCCTATTTGCAAAATCATTGTTTAAATTATTTTATCAGTTTTAGTATTACAATTCCAAGATTAATATAAATAAATATCTTTAAAATAATTTATTTTTAAATAACATTGTTTAAATAAATTCTTTGAATAATACCACACACAGTCATAGCGTGTTATTATGGTTTGGTGTTAAAATGTCTATTTAAATGAATATAGCTAGCTATACTAAGATTGGAGTTAAATTCAATAATTCGAACATCTGAATACTTCAATATACTTTTTTATAATTGATTGAATAGCTAAAAACTATTTATATAATAATGTTATATATAATGTTTAAACTTATTTCTTTCTTAATAATCACTATTTGTGGATGTTCTTAATATTTGGTGACCTTGCGGTCTATGGGTAAGGTGTCAGACTTCTAAGATGGATATCCGGGGTTCAATCCCCGGTCTCTCTACAGATTTATTTGATTACCAAACCCTTCCTTCGCCTCTGACAAAACGTGTATTTTGTGAATGTGTGGAATGCCAGGCCTCAACCATGGTTCGGATCCCACGTTAAACTGTAGGTCCTACATTTCATCTTTCAATCAACCTACCATTACACATTACTGTAAGTATGTATAGCCCGAGTGGGTAGTAAGACGTGGTGCTAATAATAATTATCTTACTATTTACTTTTAATTAATTCCTATGCAAAAGGGGCAAATTTCGTGTTATACTATTTATTAGAGAATTATTCTCAAGTTTAGCGTTACACTTGAAAATTACTTACAGCTTTACTCTCAAATTTTGAAGTATTTTTATGTTAACATTTCTTGAAATTCCTCCCTCTTACCCCCCATCCCTGACCCGATCTTTATGGGAGAACCTATGCCCCATAACCCCCTCCCCACACTAAGATCCTGTATTCGTTTATGTGCTATACAAACATTTCCCCTAAGAGGTTAAAGGGAAAACATCAAATACTTAAAGGACTTACTCTATTCTAATCTAAAGCATTAGAAACTGTTACGTGTAATTTTAAGTAGTATCTCTTCACAACTACAGCTCACAAAATTGTATTAATATATTTACCAATATCTCAGAAAAGATTAGTTTAAAAAAATATATTCCAAAGCAAATTTTTTACTTTTAAGAGTAATAAAATTATACAGTGATAAGATATTTAGTATCTCAAATAGTTGTGGAGATATAGAAATTTTGACTCTGTAAGGAACCCTAAAATTCATTTTCACGGGAAAATTGAAATTTCTATTTTGCTTATAATCTTAATCAACGCATAGATATGAGTTTTAATTAAAATCGTTATAACCTAATTTGTGAAAATGGGATTTTTCTCTTTTCCCTCTTTAGTAAACTGCTCTTAATTTTAGGTTTGACCAACACACATACATCATTGCAAAAAAACACTTTTTAGGTTTGGGGGGTCATTAAACGTCGATATCCATCAACATCTCTGGTTAGATTTTTTTTAACGGTCATAATACTTTACCTTAAATTGTTAGAAGATTTGAAAAATATATATATTGGCGTATAGCTTGAAAACTATTGGTTTTATAAAAATATATGTCAAGTAAAAATGTTAATATAAATAGATCCCGCATTTATGCAATGATAAATAATTTCATACTCAAAAGCTACAGAGATAAAATTATAATTAAAATGTACGTATCAGAAAAATATAGGGTAACCATATGGTTTGTAATGTTGTAATGTAAACTACCCTTAATTTTAGGGTTGGATATAAAACTCCAAAATTTCCTTGGGGTAACCCTATGAATTCCTTAGATACCAAGTTTTGACCCAATCGAAAAATAGTTTAGGCTTAGTCCTAGTTATAGATAGACGGAAATTCAAAAATTACTTTTTTGGATTTTTTTTGAAGAGGAGGGGTCATGAAACGTCAACATTCATCAAAATCTCAAGTTTTATTTTTTTATGATCACAATATTTTCTCTACCTGTAATATAGTGAGAAAGTAAAAAGAGTTGTAGAAAACGATGTATAATTTCGGGAATTTTGATAAATTAAAAGTCTATTGGGCCCAAATAGGTGGCCGACCCCTTATCTTTACCATGATTTCTTTTTGTTTTATATATACCCTAATGAATTCATCAGAACATACATCTGGGAAAGAATAACGACCAACACAAAAATTAGATTATTTTATTGACGTTCAGTTTGACTGATAGTGATGCTATTACGAGTATTAATATTCCCATGTGTTTTTCTAAATATGTAGCTGTTAATAGAAATAACTTGTATTTTCTCAAATTTGAGACACAACCTACCATTCAGTTGTCCATAAAGTTATTGATAATTTTCCCACAGTGCCTACTACCAGTCCAGACTATGTATCTATATGGTAAAATATTAATTAAGTCAACACCATTGCCAATTAATTTGATGCATCAGTCCTTTTTTTACTATCCTGGGCCAAATTTTTACATAATTGTACTTTTTTCTGACAACATCGGTTGATATTTGATTCATGCACTCTATAATTTGTCTCCCTATTTCAATGCTCCCTTCCACATATAGCTATATAATTATATTAATCAAATTATCATGTCTCAGTACATGCCCTACCATGTTAACACTTCCTTGCTGTATACCTTTCCAAAGTATCCTTTCTTTATTTTCTTTTCTTAAAGATATTTAGAATCTATTTATTAGAAAAATAAAACCCTCAATGGATCCATCCAAAATTAAAAGCCGGGTCTACCTATCACCTAAAAATCTTATATAATATTTTCATTCAGTTTGAATCCGCATCTTAGTGACTTATCAAACACTTACTTATGAAAAATCGTAGGAAAAATAAAGTAAGTTCTGATCCTCAAAATAAAACGCTAACAGCACATTTGTTTCAATGGCAACACGCCTCATAAGAACTTTGTACAATACCATCTCAACTCTGAAAGTAAGTTTTGTGAAGTTGCCTGTTCTCCTTATAGCCGACACAAAGAAAGTGGGAAACAAGAAGATTGAAGAGAAAGAAAAATATACGGCCTCAGGAAAGAAATAATACTTCTTCAGGAAGCCAACTAGAAGACTGTCTGAAACCGTCTACAAATAAGGACCCATTTACTGCACCGAGGAAGAAGAGCTAGCAGGTTCCCTCCTACCCCTCCCTCCACACATACATTGATACTATGGAAAAGTTCATGTGGTTTCTATTTACTAAGGCTATTTTTTCAAATAATTTAAAACTTTATGGTTTGGGTCCAATATCTTTTTCTCATTAACATTAATAAATATTTTATAATCTTATACATACATTAATTTGAAAGGTTATTTAAGATGGTTTTTTAAGCATTTACATCAGTAGGTATAAACTAGGCTAAATCCTTGTCAAAAATCGATTCAAGTATGGCGTGAATGATGTGAAAAAATTTCCAGGCGCTGAGATTGATTCGTACAACAACATGCTGATGCCATGGATCGAAACAAGTCTAAAGAGTATTTGAAGGATTAGCAAGGCAAAACCTATGTAGGACCTGGGAAAATTAAGATGCACAAATGACGTGAGAAATTCAATATGACAAAATTAGTACAAGTGCGGAGTGGAAATTGAATGCTGTTAATTTTTTTTGAAGGTGTTAAATGACAAGGTTAGAAAAGGGAAGAGAAATGCACGAAGGCATTGGTAGCAACATAAATCATTCAGAAAATGGAGGTAAGAAGAAAATGTAAAATGTCAACAAGGAAGGATATATAAGGCTTAACAACAAGTTAAGGAGAGAAACAGACTAAGTGAGGAAAGACTATTAAGTGAAAATAGAAGATGGGAGTATCAAACTTTATATAAAGGAAGGTATGAACTCATGTACTAGAAAACAAAGGAACTGTGAGTGAATGAAAACAAAGTATGCGAATAACAGAAATATATAACCTCAAAGATCCGATAGTGACGGATCATAACAAAGTTCTTATTAGATGTCAAAGATATTTATAAAAACTGTACGACAAGGATAACCAACCATGGAACATAGAAAATGAAGTAGAAGGTCAAGTGGAGGAAGACGAAAATTATCCAGCATTTTAAATAGTGAGGTGGAGAAAGGCAAACTGGGCATGCAAATAATCAGATCTGGTGGATATGATGATATATTAGCTGACCTTCTGAAGAAACTGAGAAACAATGACTAATATCTATGTCAACATTTATAAAGAAGATCTACCAAACATGAAAATGGTCCAAGAACTATCTAGACGTTAGTGTGGATTCTATAAAAAAAACTTAGAAATCCAATAACCACAGGACCATTAACATCATCTCTCATGTCGAGAATATTGTGGCAGAAATAATCAACAGGAGACTGGAACAAAATATTTACAGTGTGATTGAAGAAGATCAATTTAGATTAATAAATAGGAAAAGGAACCAGAGATGTCATCAGGAGAGTAGTTTCAGAGAGTGTGCTAGAAGTCAAGGAATAGGTACTTATTGGTTGGATTGACTGTGAAAAGGCGTTCTATAGAGTGAAACTGAATAAACCCATGGAAATGCTCTAGAAGATTGACATCAACTGGAGGGAGAGAAAGCTTATTTCAAAACTGTACATGGGACAGCCAGTTAAGGTAAAGGTGGGTGTGAGTGATATAAGGTGAGTGATGGAAATACCAACAGAACAGCTTAAAAATATGAAGAAGAATAAGGCAGAGTGCTGTTTTTCACTAAGTATGTTCAACTTTTTTAGAGAAAACACCTTGAGGAACGTGGCAATTTAATGATAAGAGGACTCATCATTAACACAATAAAAATACGCAGATGATCTATTATGTTTGGCTCAAAAAAGGAAGAGTTGCAGGAAATGATAGACTGGCTGTTGGAGATAGGGAGAAGATATGGTATAAAACTCAACATTGAGAAGTCAAGAAATATGTTGACTTCAAATAATGAAGAGCCACTAAAATCAAAATTGGAAACAAGGAGTTAGAAAACATAGAGCAGTTCAAATACCTGTGAAGTTTGCGGACAAAGTACCCATACTCCACCAAGAAAATTAGGTCAAGTATCGCCATGGTCAAGGAGGTTTTTAACAAGAAGAGGTTAATACTACTGACCAGAAATTTTAGTATTGTACTCTGGAAACAACTTATGAAATATTACATTTGGAGCATCAAGATGTATGGAGCAAAATTTTGGGCTCTTAGGGAGTGGGAAAAGAAATACTTGGAGAGACTTGAAAAGTGTTACTGGACAAGACTTGATAAGATCAGGTGGACAGATATGATGACAAATGAAGACTTCCTAAGAAAATTGGAAGATAAGATAATGTTTTTGGATGTTATTCTTCAATACAAAGTGAACTCGATCGAACCCATTCTTAAGAGGAACTGTCTTCTGAACGACGTCATAGAAGGAAATATTGAGGGAAAGAGGAGCTTAGTATAAAGGAAAATTCAAATATTAGATGACTTGAAGAAAATCAGAAAATTCTGGGAGACAATGGAGGAGACAGAGGACAGGGTGCATTGTTGGTTTAAGTTCAATGACAAAAGGAATAGAACTGCCATAAGACAGAGCACCGGATATTAATAATAACTTTAGTAAAAAGGTTTACTTATTTGTATATTTGTAAATAAGTAGTGTAAAAATAAACCTTACAACAGATATATATTTTGTATCCAAGTTCGTTAAATGGTCATGAGTAGAGGCGTAAATAATTTTTATGGTACAACACATATACTTTCCCTCTTTTTTGGAAGAAACACGCCAAACAAGAGCATTATTGTAATTATATATACTTGTACACAATCATCGAGGAAAAAGGAGTATCTTTGTCCACCAAATAGCATAACATTCTATTTCATATCTTTAAGTATTACATAAAAATATATGTGTTTACTTATAGATAATAAATTTTTGGTTTTATAAAATTACATTTCAGATTAAATTATTTTTGACTTAAGCAGTACTATATCTTTACGATGATAAGTTATTTCATATATCATGTAATATCTGATATATGAACAAAATTTCAAATGTTTTCCTACTTAAAGTGCCTTTAGATTCATATTAACTAGTGTTACAATATTTTTGTAGTTATAAACAACAATTTTGATATAAATTTTAATGAAAAGTGTTAGGTGGATTTTGAGAAAATGTATTTGATCCCTTTTTGCCTTAGAGTAGATTATTCTTAATTTTAGGGTTGGACATTTAATTTCAAAAACTCCTCTGGGTGACATTATTAAAAACTTAGATAAAATTTTTAGCCTAAACAGTCAAAAGGTTTCGTCTCTTCTCCAATATTTATACAGACAAAGATATAAACAAATTGCATCATGAAAACAACTTTTGTTTTTGAGGGGTCATGAAACGGGGTGATTTATCAATAACTACAATTAAATGTTTTGAAAGTTACACTAATTTTTACTTCATAGGTCGAAACGAGAAAATAAGAGTAACACATTCCACAAAATAACATTATTCAAATAACATACACCGTTACAAAAACACTAGGAATAGAGGAATATCTGTGCCCACCAACGAACATAAAAAACATTATTATTATTATTATTATATTATTATTATTATTATTATTATTATTATTATTATTATTATTTATTAGCGCCGCGTCTTACAAATTTATAGCGGTAAAATGAAACCAACTATCCTTAAGAGATTAAACTCTTTTATAAATATATTGCTTTAAAATTGTTAATATAAATTAGATTTTGTTTAGAATTATACACAATTAATAAGATTCATCTATCGCCAATAAACTAAATATAATTTAAAACCAAATTAATCTGCTAATTTAAATTTGTCATTATACTGAGCAAAATGTTGAGTCTACAAAGAAAAAGTTCGTAGGAAAAAAATATTCGCTTGAATAATGCACCAAATAAAAGAGGAAAGGCAAACACTATTATAGTAAAAGATGGCTACAAGGGGATACAAAAGAGAAATATTATAAACCACTGTTGCTTAATGTTACTACAGATAGATAAATGCCTGGGGAACACGCAGCTTGCAACAACATACAGCCTTACCGGTTGCCTACTTATCAGGGTACAATGAAACTGTAATAAGTGGGAAGAATGAAGGAGTCTCAGTAAAACTTTCAGACATGCACCAACGTCCTGCGTTGGTTCTCTCGTGAAGCGTCGTAATGCAGGGACTACTCACTAACCATTCACCAAACATTCGTTCATACTTTAATTGCGTACGACGAGCCATTTATAGTCCTCCACAAGAGTTGTTATGAGCGTTTTTTGTGTAGGTGCCCTTAAATATAATATGGTGGACCACTTTTATTACTACCCATCCTTGTTTTCCTCATATTAACAACAAACAGGTAAGTATAAGGAAAGTTTAATTTCAAAGAAAGTATATCCAAATAAGTTTTAAAGAAGTATTCGGATTAGATAAAAAAATTGAATTTATCTAGCAGGATTCGACTCCCAAGCTTCTAGTAATTGGAGAATCAGACAAGACTAGATTGGATACTTTGCAAGGGTTTTTCTAGATAATTTGTCACTACTTCGAAATTTATTTATTAATGAATTCCCGAAAAATTAGAAACCAGTTTTATTAAAATTAACAAAATTGTTTCTTTATTAGTATTAAATTAATAGCATGCCTGTATTAACTTGTGTTTTTCTACTAAAATAATATATACACCCACTTCGGTGGCCACGTGGTCTAATGCATTAGACTAGACTGCTGGTGAGGGGGAGACCGAGGTTCAAATCTCCCTCGAATGTACTGAGAGAGTTTATTCCTAAACGGAGTTCCACTCTCCCTCCAAGCCAGTAATGCTTGCTATACCTTTTAAAAATAGTCCTCTTAGTCCAAAAAATATTAGCGTAATTAGTATATAAGCGTAAAACCAGAACGGGTAGAAAGAAGCAGTGATAAAATAAAAATAGTGAATATAAATGTGTGTACAGTACATTGTCATAAAGATATTAAATTTAAATTAAATTTGGCGTTCACAACTCATATCCAGTAAATCTTGCCATTGAAGTACATTTCTTTATACTTGAACCATCAATAGCTATACTCTCATATCACTATAAGCAAATGGAGGTGTTAATTTAAACAACTTAAAGATATATAAAGTAAGATTTTTTTTATATACTAATGACTAATATCAGATATTTATTTATATTTTTACTAGTGGTATTAATTAGACAAATAAATAGATTTTTAGTTTAGGGATTAGAAAAGTTTATTTTAGATTAAATGTATTCAAATCTACGTGGTAGGATAGAAGATAACATTTGGAGAAATACACTCTCAGTAGACTCAGTCTGGATAAGAACCAAAGCCTCCAAGTCAACGGATAACAGGGGTGGACTGGGCTTCTAGAAAACTGGGAGATATCCTCATGGGATAGTTTGAATCTTGGCCTTAGCAACTATTATAAACTAAGATAAAGCTAGCCATAAAATTCTATCTTATTGTTTTTATTAGTTTTTAGTCAAAAATTCTTGTTAATTAGTTTGAGGGACCAATAAGTGCTAGTTTGTGAATATTTTTGATGTCATTAAATATCCCGTTTGTTATTTCTTGGTGTTGTTTATAAACAATATCTTAAGCAAAACATAATATTCAATTACTAATTAAATTAATGCTGAATGTAACAAACCTTGTAATCTAAACAAGTAGCGGGTAGATAAATATTTCTAAATCTTAAATATTTAAAAATGAACACCCAGCAATTATTTAATAGCGTGGAAGAGTTTTTTCTCACGTCAGTAGGCTATAAAATTCAGTCTGATGATTTGAGTGGAGGATAGTAACTTAGCCATCGATAATGTAGCTGAAATGACTTCCGGAAAAAATTTGATAGTAATATTAATATAAATACTTCACATCAAACCCTTGGGCTTGCATTGAAACATATCCTCAGTGGTATTTGTGAAAGTATGTTGTAATACCAGGCCGTTTGGAACCGGCCAGTCCAGCCTATTGGAAAACAATACCAGATACGTCTGACATTTACTATGAGTGCCGACCGATGCGGAACCTAGCTGTTACCTCAATGAACAACGAAGATAGAAATATTTTTTGAATCACCTTTAAAGTCGAATCACTCTCAAACAACTTTCCTTTGGAATGGATTTATCCTTCGTGGTTGCCATACACGTTTGTGCCTTATATACGCTTCGCATTGTCAAGTGGACAAAGACATCCTATACAGAACCACCAAGAGCTATCCGAAAATAGAGAGAGCCTGTCTGGACAGATTCAATCCGATAAGGGAGTCACTATGTCCCTTACACCCTTCCCCCACCATTCATCCCAGACTTCCACACTTCTCCACTACACGCTATGATGACTGATCCATTCCCTTCAAAATGGTCAAACGATGTCATCAGAACATGGAAGGTATCGTCGGAAACCTTAGAGACCTCCTTTCCCTTTTCTTCCCCCTTCCCTCTCTCTCTGTCTCCCCCTATCCTTGACAAAGACAGCCTTATTCCCTAACTTTCATCATCATCACTTCTTGACGACGTAAGATGGGGTTTCAATGAGAACATCAACGAAAAGAAATCGATTGCTGTTAGAAATTGCGTGCGAGCGTGTAACGAAACGTGAAGTTGTGCTAAAAATAATATGAAAAATAACGCACGCTAACTTTGACATCTTTAAGTTGGAAATATTGACTCAAGAATTGGTTTTAAATTGCTAAATAATCAAACAGCACTAGCTGTAATTAATTACCCAATTAGTAAAATAAATTATTATAATGAAGTTAGATATTGATTAAATTTAAATTACATTAACATTTTAGGTATTTTATTCTGTGTTCACCAATATAATATGTCTTAATTTATATAACTTTATATTACACCACTTAATATATCTCTTTTAGAAAACCCATTACAGTTTACAAATTATTTCAAAGTACCAATTAAAACAGTAATAAAAGTTTATAACGAGGAAATACATAATTAATGATTGGTATGTGTATTTTTGTTTGTATTCCATATCCAATGTATTTGTTTACCTTAACTAATTTCTTCGTGGAAAACTATGTAAGGAAATTCAACTTTTTGACCCTAATCTTACTTTAACTGTTGAGTTAGATTCCTTCACATTATTACGTATGGTTTTTAACATTTAATATACATGATTAGGAATAGGAGGGCAATTTATAGAAAGTTCCAGCAATTGGATATTTAAAGTTAGTGAGAAGATTAGTATTAAATTAGTAGCATTGGACATGTCTGCATTTCTGCAGCCAATACCTAAACGATGCAAGGCGTCTTTTGACGGGTACGTAAAGTTTTTAAAGGCATATTTTTTTCATTATAAATACTTAATATTCAGGGCCATATTTAAGGCTATCCACAAGAGATAATGACATAAGAACATGTGATTCGGGTGCACTCTTTCTCCCTCCGTTAAAGCGATTTATATCTGAGCAGTTAAATTCATTTTGGGGACACAAATTTGAAGATATCTATATTTGGAGGTATGTAAGTAAAATAGTTTAAATACCTCTCTATTTTAGGCCACATGACTGTGTGTTCAAATATGAACATAGGAGAGAAACTACATAAATCTAGTGATTTGAATTGTATGTTTTGGTATTATATCTTATACTATAATCCATGTACAAGCAATAATTTAATTTTTTAGTTCTTATAAATTAAGAAGTTATTTTATATGATAGTCAGTAAATCAGTTTTCATCCTCGACTAACTGCACTATGGATGAATTATTTAATAGTGTGTTTTAATGTATTATTATCATCTTTTTTTAAATTAGATTATAGACATAGCTTTGGAAGATTCTAGTTTTACTTCACCATTTGGCATTTAGTCTATTCAGATGGTTGTACAATGGTAACTATCTAATATGTGGAACAATTTCAAGAAATTTGGCAGGGACATTATTTTAACACAGGCCCAATATGTACGTAAATATTTTTTTTAGTTTGGTTTACAGTTTCACTTGGATATTTTCTCAATTTTTTTTTTTTTCATATCTCATCTCAAGTTATTTAAATTTAAAGAATTTTTAGCAATCTTTTGATTCTCTATGTCGTATTTTAATATATATTTTTTTCGTATAATATATTACGAGGCAGAGGTCTTAAATTACGTGAAAAACTGTTAATCACTATGAATAAAATGGCATGCTCAATATTATGTTAATTTGTTTTCTGTCTAATTTTATCACTAAAGAAAAATATCAACAGGCAACAAAAATAGAAATTTTGAAATGTGTTTCAACTTGAGGTCCAATGAGAAATCTTAAAGACATTTATAACAAAAGAACCGGGAGGAAAAGAGAGATAGATATATAAGGCTCACTAAACTAGTTGTGATGTATGAATTATGAAGAATACAGTTGTGAGCCAGAAAAGTGATAAACCCAGCCAACAGTTTATACGTGGCGCTGAGAATGTACAGCACAGAAAGAGAAATAAAAATTGGCGAAAAAGATTAATTATTAATAGTCACAAGGAGAATACTTAGCTTACTATAATATCGTAATATTTTAAAAACGCCTTCTGTAATTTACTATTTACTTATCAGATGGATTTATATATATAAATTATATATATATATATAATATAAATAGATTAATATATATATATAGATTAAATATATATATAGATTTATATATATAAATATATATAAAATTATATATAAATTAATATATATAGATATATTTAAATATATAATATAAATATATATATAAATATATATTATTAATATATATATAAAATGGTGTAGAATTTTTTTACTAAGGGGAATTAAAAAACTTCCTTGTAATTAAAGAAATATTTAAAAACATATATTTACGTTCTCTTATTATTATAATGTATTGTATTCGTGTAAATTTTCGACTTTGAGATTGTGATGAATCGTTAAGTCTCAAATAAGTCTAAGCTCAAGAAAGTTGATTTTACTTTTCTGTTGTCTCTATAAAAACCTGCCTTCCTATCTGCATGTCCTTGGTTACGGATCTGGAATAATTTTATAGATTTTTCATTCTTGACATGTAAATGTATGGGTCAATAAAAAGGATTCTTTTATTTTAAACCAACTATTAAATTAAGGGTAATATATTGATAAGGGATATTTTTAATTACACATTTTTTGAACACTTATCTAAACATTTTGTTTAAATTGATATCTTTGGAGTTAATGACATTCAAAATAACATCGTAAACTTAGTTTATGTGTAAAATACATTAAAGGTTTACTAATAACTGGTATTCTACAAACTTAAATAAATATAAAAAGGCCATAGCAATCGCAAAAAAGGATAAAATATGGAGAGTGAATTAAAAGTGTAGAAAGTTTCAAAAGGCAAAAAGGGTAAACTTAGCAAAATTTGCTTAAGGTTAAAAAGGTCTAAAAGGGCAACAAGTTTTAAAAGTGCAAGAATGTTTCAAGGGCAAAAAATTCAAAAATATAAAAAAGAGCAAATAGTGTAAAAATAGTAAAGAAGTGCAAAAGGGCTAAAAAAAAGGTAGTTAGAAAGTGATTAAATAGTTCTAAAACATTGATTGTATTCACTTTGTAACCATTTAGGTATTTTATACTACTAACACTTTTTTAGTGTGTCTATGCTTTTAATACTTTTAACGCTGCTAACCGTTTGGTTTACAGTTTGAAAAAGTTATTAGGTCTATTATTACCCCTTTAATATTATCTTACTATTTTTACCATATGCTATTTCTCGGGGGCAAGCAGGATACTTCATGCTAATTAGATTAATAAAGACTAAGTAAAAGAAAAAATAATGATGTAAACTAAACCAATGTGTTGAGAAGCGATACATGAATGCTAAGAAGATCTGGGTCATTTATTAATAACAAACAATATTTTCACCACAGCTCCTCTAACAATTTTGAACAGACTGTAAACGTTGAGGTCTTAATTTTTTCGTATAAGCATGAACATTTTTAAATATTGGTTATAGTTTAAAGAATAATATTCAGGTAAATTTCAACCGACATTTGTATTTTTTAAAACTTTGTGGTGTATAAAACTTCTTCCGGACGCAATTTTCAAAATTTTAATAATTTGTTGAAATACGTACGACGCACTTCGGGACGAAAAGATTAAGACTTTAACGGTTCAAATCAGTTCATAAATATAGGAGGAATTATGGTGACAAACTTCTATCAGTAGAGGTTTAGTAATATAGTTTGGCTCTTTGAGTAACCTAGCTAAGGAACAGTGATACACAGTGAAAGTGGTCTGCCAAAGTTACCTGCAGCCACTACCTGAAAGATGCATGGCGCCCTCTGATGACCGATGGCGTTGCTTCCCCAGCACGCCAAGGTACCATAGTCTAGGTCGGACATGGGGGTGTAGTTAAGGCGGGAAACTACCCCTGCATTCGTGTACCTAGCCGGCGGAACCTCAGATTGGTCACCAGAGTTGTTGAACGTCCAGTGGAAGGTTACCAACGGGGGGTTGGCGTCTACTTCACACCTTAGCATCACAGTCTCTTGTTTCAGAGCCCCCAAAAGTTCTTCTCTGTCGTCCTTGCACGTCGGGACGACTGAAACAATGATTTGAGACAATGGATTACATTTTCACATGTTAACGTTACATGTAATATCAGGATTTACAGGAACTCCTCAAGAAGATTTCTATAAGCTGGAACGACTACAACAAGAATACAAGACAGTTTATTACTACATATTGGTGTCAGACACCAGAGCGTGTTCAAGTGAGAGGAGAAAATTGTGATAGTAAAGAGGAAGATGGAGGATTCTACTAATTGACTCGGCCACATGCTGGAAATAGTTTATGATGAATACTGCAACAAGAATTCCAGAGAATAGTTTACCACCTCACACATTCATATGATGATCTACAATTACAGGATTGCTTTTCTTGATCATCCAATCGAGTCTGAACTGAAAATATCATTCAAAACAAATACAAATATCAAATCAATTATGAATATCCGCCTGTGAAAGCGCATAGGTAGCGTAGCTACAAATATTTCAAAGTAGCTCTTTGACATAAAATATGTTTATCTATAAACTTTGGAGCAAAAATTGGAATATCTATTCACATAGTTTGTATTTTGTTCTATGGTAGGTTATAAAAAGTCATGAATGGTAAATGCACGATAGCAAGTGTGAGTATCTCAGTTACAAAAAACTATAAGTATTCATATGTAGTCATTTCATCCGAAACTTTCCCTTTTAATAGATCTTTTGAATATAGTATAGATAATAAGCATAGGCTTTTAGTAAAAGTGTCAATGTTGACAGCCAAAATGGAATAATAACTCTGTATTTTCTCAAATATCTTTCAAAATTTGTTATTATGCTGGTCTTCCAAATAAAATTTTAGACTTCAACAAGAGATGTCATGGAATATCCAACCGAACGCCATTTTATATTTCCACAAGAAGTGTCATGAAATATTAAATTAGCACGTCATTATTCCCCTCGTTATCAATTACAACTATGTGGTCTCTTGAAAGATATGAAATAGGAATGGTGGTTCTCACACTATTCGTAAATGTGGATGAATGTTTAGGCCAAATATTAATCAGAATGTTCGCTACTTTATTGCCATAAAGTCTATGCAAATATCAGTCTTCTGTGGACCTCAACCACTTCTCGATAATGTCCACCCCAAATATTCGACCAAACATTCACTTCAGTGTTATTCGATATCCAATGCATAATAGCCAACGCAAGTGGTAATATTGTTGCTGTTAATCCAACATTTATTATTCTATCCAGTGTATTGATCGTAAATAAATCATATCAGAAAATTTCCATACAATAGCCACAAAATAATACAACCAGTGGCGTAATAAGGGAGGATGATCTGGGAAAAGCTCCGCACTATATATCATCGGTCAAGAAATGTCATAGAGATGTCATTTTGTAAAAAAATCTATAAAATATACTGTGCAAATTAATTTGGACAAAGTAAAATTGACTATTTTCAAAAACTATGCCTTTATATCATTCTATGCTCTTATACAAACTGATAAATACCTGTATTATTAATAATTATGTCTTCCTTTAGCAAAAATTACCTCTTGAATTCGTTTTCGCATTGCCTCCACTAATTTAGTGCACATATTTTTTACTTCAAAATCGTGGAACCACACTTTTATAGCATTCGTTATCATGCTTTCTTTGTTCGTATAGTCCATTTAAACTAAACGTCTCTTCAAAATATTCCACAAGTTTTCTATTGGATTTAAGTATGGTGAATTTCCAGGCCATTTAAAGCAAATTATTTTAATTTTCCAGCATAAAATTATTGACCAATTTTGAATTGTGGCATGGGGCCAAGTCATGTTGTAATGTCCCGTCAAAATTTGCAAGGATGGAACAATCTTACGTTGTAAAATTTATACGTACTTGGATGAATTCATCATATCTTCAACAAGAACTAAGCTCCCAATTCCATTTGCTGTGAAAATAACCAAAATATCTGTTTAAGAAGGAGTTTTACAGTTTTTTGTACATACTAATGGCTTAAAGGTACACAGTTGCTTTGTCTAACGACGTTTGCTTCGTATCCATACACAAAAAAATAAGTTTCATCACTGAAAACTAACATTTTACAGTTATCAACAGTCCATGATTTATATTTTTTGGCCATGCTAAAAGTTTTATCTTCATTTTTGTATTCAAATATTGTTTTTTCTTTGGTCTTATTGCCTTCTGGCCAGCTTTCAGAAGCCTACTGTGTGCAGTTGAATCACTAACATCAAAACAACTAGCAAATAAATATTTTTGAAGGCCTTTGCTTGTTTTAATTGGATTCATTTTACTATTTTTGATTAGAATTTTATCAGTTCGTGGAGTTGTTTTTCGTTTTCTTCCTTATTTACCTCTCCTTTTTGGAGATGATCCAGATGCATTGTATCTCGTAAAATTTCTTGACACACTTGATTTGTCTACACCAACTGCAGATGCGATATCTCTCACTGTCATACAAGTTTGAGCCTTAGGAGCAACTAGTTTTGCACGCTTCCTTAGAATAATACCATATTTAAATACACGAAAGCAACACATATCTCACAGAGATCAAAATTAAACATCCACCTGTCACACCCAAAAGCTCACAATTGAAGCTGAAGTGACATTTCCAGTTTAAAACCATTCAAACCATATTATTATTATTGTCAAGTTCTGTCACATACTCAAGGATAATAAAACCGGTACTTGTTAATTTAAAACATCAACTGGAAATCACATTACAATTCTGAGAAAAAGATAGTTTATCACAGTTAATTTGCACAGTATAGAAATTTAAAAAAATACTATTCCTATTATTACAATAACTATTAAAATCCTATTGTTATTAGTTATTATATTGTGATTGTAAATTTATCATTTGAAATCATTAAAATGGAATAAAGGAACATATTTGAAAGGCATGCCATATTTATTCCTTCCAGTATGAGCAAACTGCAACTCAAGATTTCCAAAGCTCTCCAGAAAGTCACAACTGTAATCGCAACGCACATGCGCATAAAACATTATGGTGACAACAAACACCAAGAAGGCGGGATTTGTTTAGTAGTTCCCTTCTTTACATGAATTTGGTTAGGTTAGAAGTCCATTGCTTCAGATACCTTTAGCTATGTTAGAAGTTCACTGCTTTAACTGCCATAATTGGTTTTAAAGACTTATAAGAAGCTTAATAAGAGCATAAGTAAAAATAAGAATTTTCTTATTAGTATTTGGTTTCCACACCGGACAGGGGGTGCCCAAAAACGAGACCCACCGGAAATAAAATTCCTTTTCTGCGACAAAGAACACAAAATGTAGGCCTACATCCCCCAATGTGTACAATCTCACTAAAAAAGTGAAAGACTTAGACCCTTAGAGCAGCCGACGACGGTGCATTTCAAGTGGTTTTAATTATTCCTATCCTCACTTTAATTTGAATTCACTTTCTCTAAACAAACCGTATCATTTTCTTTCCTCTTATTAATAATGTTAGTAAAATTTGCCAAAGGCAGCACAGTTAGTTTTTGACGTAAGTCAATATAAATACATACACTTATAATAATACTATCTTAAGGACACAAAAGAGAAAATATATAAGCAAAAACACCAATCAATAAAATATCATTTAAAATGAACATGGTCAATATTAAACCAAGGCCTATTGGATCATTTAAGAATATGACTATCACCATAAGCCAACTCTTCGAATAGCCTAGCTGTCACCATACGGAAAATTTATCAAAGAAAGCGATTTACATTTCATTTAGTTGATGGAACAGGAGGAAAACATAAACAATAAAGAAATAAATCACTTTTTCTTTGTCACTTTTTACCATTTTATGGATTTTCCATTTGTCTCTGAGACTTTCAATGAAACAGTGTCATACACAAGGAGGTTTTGCCAATACAAATAATGATTACGTAATATTTCCAAGAACATTTAATTTGAGCTATTTGTTCATGTTCTAATAAGGAATAAAGAAACTTCTATCTATATGTATAATGACGCCACAAGGGGACGCCATCGTCATAAAATCATCTACTGGAATAAGAGTAACCAAGATGGCTAAGTGATATAGTTTATACGAGCAAAGTTAATTGTCCCTTGTTTGAATTCCCGTTTATAGTTGTAGTTATAAGTTAAATAATTACTATACTAGTATATGTGCTAATACTGGTAATAATTTAAATGCCATTAATTAGCCATATTTAAAAGGATATAATAATAGAGTTGTGCTGTAAATTACTCTTTAAAGTCTAAATCTTTTTCCTTTTTATATTATTAACCGTCAAGGCTATACTTATTTAAATTATTTAAATAGGAAGGTAAAGTTAAGAAATAATTGTAAGGAAATGTATTCTAATTTCCTTAGAGAGGAAAACAAATTCTCAGACCAAGTAGGATTACAAACCCAACCTTTTTGTCACTGGAAAACCAAACTAAATTAACATGATATATTTTCCTTATGCTTACAGATACTGGTTTTACTTTATTATTAACGTCTATTTTAATAATTACGTTTAGCTACAAAGGTTACTGATTTTAAAATGTAAGGAGTAAGTATGAGGTGAGTAGTTTAGAGGAATTGAAGTTGCAGCATCGTAGAAAGGTATAATAAAACCACCAACTTGTCACACAGTATATATTAAGACCCCAAAATCCCAGAAACCAGCAATAGAGTAAATGGTGGCAAAAGGCTTTTGACCTCTTGATCAACAGTGAAGATATTTTTAATTAATATATGCGCACTTAAATACAGTTTGAAAATGTGACTATCTTGAACTTACCTGTATCATTAGCCTTGGCATGGTCACCCTCGTGACTCTACTGCGAGGTAGGGTTCCAAATCCCGGTAGTTTTTAGTGAGTTATGTTTTAGCTAATTGATTTTCTCTAAATGGTTTTCCACTTTCTCTCCACGCAAAAGTATGTATATTTCCTTATAAATTTATCTTACTCATCCCTGTTCTCTTTACGTAATGAACGCAGACATATAGCTTGATAAGAAACTAATAACTGTTAAAAAAAAATTTTTCGCCACTGAAATATTAAACCATACACTCTTAGATCTAAAGGGATTTGAACACTTTAGCTAATAGTGGCCGAGCCAATCGTTTAATTTGACCCGAGGCTTTCGGCTATAGTTTTAAAACGCGATGGGGGGGCGTTTGTTGCGATTAAGATACATTTATAAATGAATTCATTTTAACACTTAGCTCAAAATCAGTTTAAAATTGTAATTTTGAATGATTCAAATTGCACTAAACATCTGTGTTAACGAATTCTTCCCTATCAGTTTAAAATGGAATTTTCTTTTTCAATAACCAATAGTTTTTTTTAACATTTACAGTTTATGAATTCAACTCTTAATATTAATGTAAAAACGTTTAATAGATAGGTACTTATAATATTAACAATATGTAGCTTTTAGGAAATCTCTTTATACAGTATGTTTCAGTCGCCTGTCCCAATTTTAAATATGTATATTGCTTAACTTAGTAATTAAAAAGTAACGTAAATTAGTGTAAGTAAGGGGTCAATATGTAAGAGAATGATTTACTATTATATAATGTGCTGAATGAATCCCTTTTCTCTTCGATACACGTTTCATCATATTTTCTATACACGCCTCAACACATTCCTACTTAGATAACCTATTGTTTATTTTGGTTGTGATGATTTGTCCTACGTCCGGAATGGTTTGTAGTTTTTTTTATTTAGATTATCCCCTTAAAGTGTCCACAGAAGAAGTAATCCACTGGCACCATGTCTGGTGACATGGAGTGCCACATGTTTTTGGAGACAGCATGGCCAACGAAGGAGCTGTTGATGACCTTCATGGACTCATTGAAGGTCTGGGATATGGTACCATCCTGCTGGAATATCCCTTGATTAAGATCGAGGTCATATAAATACTCCACGAAGATCATGAAAATGTCACTGTACGCATCTGTGTTCACTGTCACCTCAAAGAATATTGGTCCAATGGTTCTCAGAAAAATTTTCAAACCACATACCAGCTTTTTGAGAACGAAGTGATGTCTTGTAGATTATATGAGGGTCTTATAACATCCAAAATATCCTGTCTTGGAATTTGCATATCCTGAGAGATTTATCGTTAAGTCACGCTATCATCAATATTCCTGGCTTTCTTTCAATGGAGTTTAGGAACTACTTGCAATAACGTACACGATTAATGGGGTCGACTCATCAACTGGTGTACAGCTGTTACTCGGTAAGGTCTGATTTTTCATGCTTAGCTGCTCTTTGGCACATTGTCACAGAAAAGCTGATCTCTTGTGACATTCGGCGTAGTAATTTCCAGGGATAGAAACATTGCTCAAGATTATTTTTTTTTGCACACAGTGGCACGTTTGACGGTGGAGTGTTATTCTTTTAGCCCTTTCTCACTCATTAATGGGCCTTTTTCTTCTAGCTTTGGCACGAGTCTCAGAATGTTTTTCCAGTCAGGATCATCACTGAACACCGCAATCGCGTAGTAAGCCTTTTGAATGACACTATCGGAATTGCTATGATAGTTCTTCATGATAGACACATGCTGCTGCACTGTGTATGACATTATATAAATACTGATGAGTAAAGCCTAAACAGCCAATAAAGGCAAAACCAACACCATATGAAAAGGTAAAATAAACTATATTTTGATCGCCGTTTGAGCGCAAATGAAATGAAGAAACCTCCACGCCCAAACAATTATAACAAATTAAAATGTGGCACTTCCCACTGAAACCGCCTGTATTTTAAAAAATTATTTAAATATCTACTTTTTTCTTGTTTTCATCTTTTTAATGAATATAAAGTTCACTAAATTGTGTAAAAAATCCTCCTTTCATCTTTTTTTAAATATCATCACCTTTTCTTTGATGAGAAATGGAAGATTCATCAAGTGTTTCTCTGTTGAAAAGTCTCCCCAAAGAAAAAACTCACTAAGTTTGAGAAGGTTTTAGCTCACTCAGGATATAAAGGATGCACCATTAGCCGTTTCTGTTTTTGTTTCTTAGTTTTAATATTGTATTGTATCAATGGTATTATATGACAACATTGATTATACTTTTGGGTCCAAGAATTTTTTTTAAGTTGTCATGAATGTTTATATATATTTTTACGTTAATATGACAGTGATAAGAATGTTGGGATTTAGAAGACTTGCACCCTCATTAGTGTGGTAGGAAAATTTGAAACTAATTAGAAAATTAGTAGCACAATAAATCAAATTAGGATTTATGCTGAACTCTGCAATAAGTATTTGGTTGGATTTCTTATACATACACCCATCAGAATTTAGCATTAATATTGGATAAAATAATTTCAACTCTATTTTTTTGATAAAGAAAGAATTATAAAAAATCATATGAGAGAATAAATAAAAAAAGAGGAAGATCTAGTGTTCTTAAAAAACGCCCCAAGACTACTAAAATTATTAATACAAAAAAAAAAAAAATAAACGAGAACAAGCTTTGCCAACTAGCAACAAATTTTAATGAGCACGTTAGAGGCCTATTTATATTTATTTTATGTGCCTGTTGCGGGAAGAAGGTCTTACAGAGTTCTTTGTGTTTGGGTGAAACTGTTTGATTTATTAAGTTGGAAAAGAACGTTCAAATATCCCTCGCAGGAAACCACAATAAGTGAACAAAAAGTGTGGTTAGGTTTAGTAAAGTGTTGGAAGGGTGGTAAACGTCATACTCTATGGAAACAAAAGAATAAAATAACTTAGAACGAGAAATGTAATTTTAACGCTCAACATACAAAGACATAAAAAAAACTAACAGCAATTTGAAATTAAAAAATATGCATTGCTTATAATTTATATATGAAAATTTCACATAAGAAAAAAAAAACGTTACTTAATACAAAGTGAAAGAACTATAATTATAGATCTAGAATAAATGAACACGTAATAAAAATTACAATGAAAAGAGAAAAGAATAAATGGACTTCAGCGCGTGAAATTTCATTAACCTAATGAGAATAAGAAAGTAAAATGAGAGAAAAAGAGAGCTAAAAGGGAGGGGTACCTTGACTCGAGGAAGTGAGAAATAACCTTTAAAGAGAATGAAGCGTTAAATGAATCAGGTGAAGAGTAAGGTTGAGTTTTAAAGAAAAAGACAGAAATTTTGACGCTTTCCATTAAACCTTTGTGTTCAAATTAAGTTTGTATTTTTATAGAATATAAGTTATTTACCTATTGTCTAGAATTTTTTTTTTAAAATTAAAGAGAGTTGTTAACAAAATATATTTTGGATTAAACAACCAAAATAATATAAACATAAGCAAATTAATTTTGGAATTCATTTTATATGATATATTAAAATTTGATCCTTTGTTTTAACATAATATAACCCGCCTCGGTGGCGTAGTTGGCTAACGCGCTTGTCGTGTTTAGCTCGACTGCTGAGGACGGGGAGATCGAGGTTCGAATCTCGGTCGGGTGAACTGGGGGTGGTTTTTCCTAAAGGTTTTCCACTCTCCCTCCACGCAAATGCGGGTTCACTTCCTCTAATTCAACCTTCCTAATTCCTAATCATTAAGTAATTAGTACTTAAAGCGTATAACCCGAACGGTGGTAAGACGCGGTGCTAAATATTATTATTATTATTATTATTATTAACATAGTATATTTAATTATATCTATAGATATACCTTAATAAAATCAAAGTAATGCTGAGGGAGCCCCCATATGTAAGGTACACATTAGTAAATTATAATTTAGAGTGAATATACTGTCTTGGCGTTAAGTGAGAATACACGTTCATTATAAAATAGTATACCCTGTGTTAACCTGTCTATGATACACACCCTCATCACTAGAGACCCTACCATACGAGCTTGATGGTTTGTCCATATTCTCAACAATTTGTGCTAAACGAGGTAGATATTATGTAACACAGTATTGAAGTTCCTTTCCTTCAAAATTCTTTTGAGTAATTTAAGCTTTATAAATTTCTAGGTTTTGCAAGTCCATTATCTTAAACACAAATATAAACAAGTGCACATTCTGCTTTTTATATTTATGATATATATTATTTGAAAAACTATTGATTGTGTCATAGAACTTTTAAAATTTTAACTTAAATAGTTGAGGGCATATTCTGTAATAACCTAAATTGTAATCGTAGGGAACGCTAGCTAATATACGTAGTTAAGGTTTTAATAATAGTAAAAAAAAGCATTTTTGGATTCATTCATAAGGTCTTGTTATTGGTTTTCTGCTTTTATCTACTTTGGCCTATCCTGGGCCAAATTTTTTACATCTTTGTACCTTCTTCTGCCAACATCGTCTGCTATATATTTTATGTTCTCCATTCTTGGTCTCCCTTTTGAATATATATTTTCCACATCTTCTTCTCTGTCAAACTATCACGACTCAGTTTATGTCCTAACATGTTGTCTTCTCTGCTGTATAACTTTCCAAAGTGTACATTTTTCATTTATTTTTCCAAGCATTTCTGTATTTATATCTCTATTCATGGTTTATTTATATATTTTTCTCTCATTTATTTGAGGTATTTAACGTGTGAGCTCTCTGAACCGACTGATTAAATCAGTACACGAATTATAAACTAACTTTCTAGAAACGAAACAACAACCAGTCCTCTGCCGTTAATTAATTCATTCTGAAAGGGTAAACCCACATTTCTCCGACTATACATATTCAGCCATACCGGGAATCCAACTTGGGACCTTAGATCAGTAGACATACACAATACCAACTGAGCTATTGTGGCGAAACTTTTATATTAAATTAACGAATTGTTAGCTTTGTTTTATATATATTATATTTAATTCTTTGATATTATTCTTGAGAATTGATGAGCTAGATCAAGAACTTGTATGATAATTAAAAAAGTTTATGTTCAGATAAAATTATGCCCATGTGAAAATTAATATAAAATATCTGTTACACTATGGGCATAGAATCATACATAAAGTATCTGCTGAGGCAATATTTTTTATTTTTTTTACTATACCTTTTTTCAAAGAAAATAAAACCAAATTATTACAAATCATAGGTACCCGTCCCCTACTATTTCATATTAAAAAAAAAAGCAAAAATTAAATACGATGGTGAGAGAGAAAAACAAGTACTAAAATTTTGCATTAAGAGCCAATATTCTGTTTAAACCATGAAAGCAGCATTACTTACACGGAGGGATACCTAAATCATAAAAATCATAGGTCAGTGCATCCCCCTGCCTCCAACCCCCGTGACAGAACCATTCTTACATTGTTTTAAAACCGAACCAAAAGAGAGGTAGAGTCAAAATAAAATACATAAAAGTTTATCTATTATTTTAAGAATATAAAATGAAACTCTAGCTTAATCTAGAAGATAAATATTGGTTATATCCTTGAAAAAACAGTGAAATGCAATAGTAATAATAATAATAATAATAATAATAATAATATAATAATAATAATAATAATAATAATAATAATAATAACGAATTAACGGACCACATTGATAATAGAAGCATCAGGTTCTGTCGTTCATTTGAAGAAGCTGCGATTGGATCACCGCCCGATATCACCGAACAATCGATAGCTGGGAGCTATTTACCCTGGGGATTGGGAAGGGGTTCAGGAGAAACGATTGCTTTAAAAACTTTCTTTTAAGTGCCGAGGTTAATATACTGCTATTCACGACTTTAGCAATAATCTTTGAGCACATCACAGTTTGAAAATGAAGTATTTTACAAAAAAAATTGCTCTATAGAAAATATTTTTTTTATGGAAGGGAAAGAGGACATCACTAGTTATTAATGATTTGTTTGACTTCTTAAGGGTATTTTTCAAGGTCAGCTTTGTTCGTGTAATGAAACCTGTTTTATTTAGCGGAATTTTACTCTACACATTAAAAAAATATGTTTCCTGAAACCTATTTTATATAACAACAAATTATGAAATAGTACTTAACGCCCACATCCTACTACCCATTCGAATTATACACTTAATTACTAATTTCGCTGATGGGCTAGGAATTGAGAAGGTTTAATATAAATGAAGTGAACCCGCATTTTTCGTGGAGAGAGAATGGAAACCCGTTTAGTGAAAACAAACATCAGTTCACCTGAGCGAGATTCGAAACTCGATCTCCCCATCCTCAGCAGCTTAGTAAAGGATGAAACTAGCGCGTTAGCCAGCTACGCCACCATGGCGGGTATTAATTTATGAAGCTATCATTTTTAACTCGTATTTTTAAAGCACTTTTTATTCAATATTTTTTTTACTGCATAATGTTATTCTTTATTTCGCTAAATGCAATATTATTTATATAACTACTTTAAAGAATGTGAAAAAACTTTACATTGACATCGATAATATTTTAATGTAATTAAACGTTCTTGATTAAAAATTGTTAGAGAAAATACAAGTTAAAAAACCATGAAATTTAATGTCATTAAAAATAAATTTCAGACAAAGGTTTTTTTGTGTCTAGGGTAAAATTCCTCTATTATAATTATAGGTTTTTATTAAAAAAAGTTTACAATAAAATAACCTTGACCTCGTCCTAAAAATAAAAAAATAGCTAGTGTTATTCTCTTTCACTATTAAAAACAAAAATATTTTACACCAATAATTATATTATAAAATGCCTTGCTTTTAGAATAATCTGGTGTCTCGACTTAAATGCCTCACCTACCATTTATTATATATGTATATACTTTAACACCATATTGCGTATAACACGAACGGGTAGTAAGACGCGGTGCTAATAATAAATAATTTAACACCATATCATACTGTCCATTCGAGCTGTACGCCTACACCTGCTAGTGAGCTAGGAATTATTAAGTTTGAATTTAGAGTGAGCTTACCCTATTTTGCTTGGAAGGGGAGTAGACAACCAGTTAGGAAGAACCACCCTCACTTCCACCAATCTGGATTTGAACCCACTATTTCCCCGTCATCGACAGATCAGTCTATTTCGATAGTGATGACTTTAACCATAGCGTCACCAAAAGCGGGTGATTTTATTATTATGACTCCCACGTTATTTATCTTTTTCCTTATAGTTGTGATTGTAAATTGCCCCTGGTGTTTTTACATCATGTTCCTTTCTCTTTTATAGTTGTTTTTGTTGTCTCCCCATTTGTTTATTTAGCCCCAGGTTTTGCTACGACTTGGTTTGTACGCTAATGCATTAATTACGGTTATTAGTTAGGACTAAGGAAGTTTTAATTTATTAGAAAGGAATGGGAAAGCATTTAGTAAAAACCACCTTCAGTTCACACAACCAGGATCGATCCACGATATCCATTTAATCGGCAGTCTAGTCTATTGTGAGAGTGGCGCCTTAGACCATATGGCTGCTAATGGGCTTCCCACCAGTTATTGATTAACTAATTATACTATAGAAAAGAATTATAAACCTTTATTTCATAAACCCCTGTGATAATAAACTTGTTTAAGATTGTAAAATAGAATGAGTTTTTAGTTGAAATATACAACGAATATGTAACAAAAAGTGTTATATTGAATCTTTTTAATGGACTGTAGGATAAAATAAATTAATATACGATCAGTTCTGTTTTTTTAGAAACGCACAAGTATCTGATTAATACATTTTATGATTAAGAGTCCCACATATTCTTGATCAATGAAATAATCTTTTTTTTATTAAGTTAAATTATAGAAAATAAAACTATTTTAATAAAAGTGATTTTTCATAACCCACATTATAATTGTTTTCATTTTAAATATATTCCTTTAGTTAAAGTACTTGAAACCATTTATTTGCGATTTTAACGTGGTTAGTTAATTCATTTTCCTGATTCTACGTATACAATAGTAGATGTAAATGTTTTATAGAAACGCTTCGATAGAGCTTGTCAAATAAACCAAGTAACGATCCTATATATGTGAATGACAAAGGTAAAACTATCAACCATTCTTCTCTAATTTTGTAATAATAATAATATTTAGCACCACGTCTTACTACCCGTTTGGATTATACGCTTTAAGTACTAATAACGCTAATGGATTAAGAATTGGGAAGGTTGAGCTAATTTTGTAAAGTTGACTTACAATCACAATTATCTACCATTTTTACTTTCTAGTGAACCCTAGGATAGAGTAAGTATTTTTATCCACATAAGAATTGACTTTGAGATTTCTATAGGTGTTGAGGGTTCATGATTCCCTGAAACATACTTTTTTTACGCATTCTCATATGTCTATTTAAGTGTATATGTATTAATGGGTTTATTCATCGGTATGAAAATCAAACTATTTTATAGATCAAGACGAAACTTGTTTTATCAGGCTTTCATAGGTTTCCCCATAGGTAACTCTAAAACTAAGGGTAGCTTACTTATGAGAGGGGAAAAAACTTTATGAAAATCCGCTTTACCAATAAAATACTTGAAATTGAAATTAAGGTATTATTTTATAGAGCTATAGTTTCTTAGAAGTAAACAAATATAGGTTTTTTTTAATTGAGGTCAAGAATATCGTGAATTGAAAATTTACAGAATTAATATTCTATATAGATTTGAAATGTGATGGTGGAGAAGACTTGAGAAGATATGGTAGACAAAAAGGGTGACAAATGAAGAAATTATAGGAAAAGAGATTAGAAGAGAACCATTTTATATGTGATTCTTCGAAACAAAGTAAACTGTATCGGACAAATCCTTGGATAGAACTATCATCAGCATGACGTCACAGAATGCAAGGTTGAAGGAAAGGGGAGCTCAGGAGGAAGGAGGAATCAAATATTATATGTTTTGAAAAAATAAGATTTTGGGATATTATTGAGAAGGCAGAAGACAGGACGCATTGGTGGTCTAAATTCATTGACAAAAGGTATGAACCTGTCGTAAGACAAAACACCTAATATTAATACTTTATAAATAGTAGAAAAGTATTTTTAGTTATAAACTACAAAATAAGATGCTGTGCCCTCTATCTGTTTGCGTGTCTGTGTGTAACTTGGCCTGGAACCCAAACCATTTCACTGATTGAACTGAAACATGGTATATAGATACCCTTAAGGGATATTTGTAATTAGATATTAAACCTTAGAACTAAGTGTGGCTTACTGCAAAACAAAATGAGAAAAATTCATTCTTCTCCATATCCATTTCAACGATTTTTTATTAAATTTGGAATCTTGTAGTTGTTTAACATTATAAACAAAATAGAAAATTTAATTTTTCGATGAAAATCTCTTTAAATAAAATATCATATATAAGATCTGATTTCCAATTTTGATTATATTTACGTAGCTATTTTCTTTCATACATTATGTAAATATCAATTAAAAGTTTTGTTGCCAAACTTACATAAGAACGTCACCTATCCCTATTTTAGCAAATTAAATCCAGTCCCACTCATAAAAAACATATTTAGTTTACTATATCTAGACCAACTAGGAACGCCCTATCTTTAGTTAGCTTTGTCCAGTCCACATCATTACACCCTTTCCCTATATTAGGTGAGCTCCATCCAGTCCTAATCATTGCACCCTATGATATTACTGAAACAATTTGAGATATGAAATAACCATCATTTTCAAGTTATAGTACTTTTTAAAGTTAAAATACCTTATTTAGAAGATATTTTATAAAAATTAATAATTTCTGAGCTATAAGCGAATATGTATATATTTCGGCAGTTAACTTTTATGTTAGGAGATATCTGATATACAGCAATTATTAAAATACCATCGCTTTATAAAACATAAAATTGCCCTTTATACACGATAACATAAGTTCAAGAAAATTTAATAAAGGCTTGTTAAATATTCCAATTAAAAACAAAAAATATCTAGTATAAACTATTTCTTTACTCTTTTTCATACTTCCAATATGGACTGGAGGCCTTTTATCTAAACTAATTGGGTAGGGTTTAAAAAGGTGATAGAGTTTTATAGGAGTCCACCTGATTTCATATGGAGGTATAGGAAGGATAATCACTTCTAGTATATCCAGCCGATATTCAAACTTAGAACTCCCGTTATAAAAAAAAACAATCAACTATTGTTTGACATAAAATCAACGTGCCCACCAATGTGTGTGATTATTTATCTTACTATGGATTATTTTTAACTTAACTAAAACGTTTTGATTTACTTTGAATCAATTTTGTGCTGTACGTACAACCTTCGGTCCAGGATATACGATTGTTTATACTAAATAGTTAGAGATGATAAAGTTAGAATCAAGAGTATAAAAATCCACAGTTTAGTGTAGGGAGTGTGTGAAACATGTCAATAAAACATAGCCCTGAATACAATGTACTAGGATTAAAACCCAAGTTTCCTAGTTATCTATAGACAATAGCTACTAGATGAGTCCAAAATTCATTTCACATGCACGCAGATGCGGGTCATTGAATTTCAATTAAATGTTATTAAACTCTCTCTACCATCAAGGAACATGGGAAGTAGCCTACTATATTGCTCTACATCTATCTAAATCTATTTTACATTGTTTATAAAAGCAATTTCTGGTGCTAACCACAAATGTCAAAACATATATATTTATGTTTATTTGACAGAACTAGAGTCATAGGTTACGAATAATGAGCCATTAATGTTCAGTATATATTACACTATTCCTATCGAGATTTACAAATTTCAGTACGATTGAAAAGCTTGCGCAGAAATTACCTTAAATAATGCTACCACGTAATTATACAATTATCTAAGTATGGAACAAAACTTAATACACTCTTTATAAACATTTATGAAGTGTAAAAGTGCTGCGAACGGTATTGAAAATTTACAAAAGAATTTTCAAAACTATCACTCTAGTACAAAAGTATTTATTTTCTTCTGTTTAGCTACATCCATAATTAACCCACCCACCAAGCATGTTTCAAGTGGATCCATCGAATCTGCGTTTAGACAAAGACCTTCATAACTATTATGGTATTTGTGAGTGAGAGCAACCAGTTTATTATTAATGGGTCATATCCCTGGAATCAATATTAACGCTATCAAATTAGCTGATAAACAGGGTCACAGCATGACCAAACGATAGCGAATATTAGGGGATGAGGGATTATTGGGGGAGAGGGGATGGTGTTTTATGTCGCAACCAAAAGAGGGTGAAGAGTGTATCCCGGCTTTTCGTGGAACACCCCAATACAAATTGGAGCGTATTAAATTTTATTTGACCAACCTGGATTTCACACAGAAAGATGTTATCTGTTATGGAACTTAACATGATTTATTCACGCTCCCTAAGTACTAAGATGACGGGCTATTTGTTCAAATATCCGTTCCGTGTTAACAGATAACGATAACAAGACTACATTAGGTTTAATGAAGAGAATAACGATGGTTTGGTTTGTCATAAGTGTCATATATTTATTGATACGTGAACAAACATCGCTAACACCACGATAAGGGTTGTCAAACAATACAATGCTGCAATAGATAAGATATTTTCTAAAATTTTCCTGAAATCAGTGCTAGTATTTGAAGTCAATTAACATAATATATTCTTATAAATAATATAGTTTATAGTAAATATATGGTTTAATTTAACCATTTAAAATTAAGTATAAAATAAAACATTTCTACAATGAAAGGTATCAAATATTTACCTATCTTTGATTAACCTCCCCTGTTTTACTACCCGTCTCACTGCATCAATGGCCACGAGGTCAAAGTCGTCTTTATTTAATTCTTTACTCGCCATTATGTGGTCTGAGTATATTCAAGTGATTTTTTCTTAAATAATTTCTCATAATCATAAATTTAAATATGTAGATGCTCAGATGGGTAGTAAGACATTTTCACTTTTTTCTTTATTTCCTTAAATGCTGTCAGTATTTGTTTAAGGTACTTCAAATCTTACAACTTTTTAAAACTAATTATGATTATAATTCGTTTTCTTGATTTGTACATACTACATGGAAGTTGTATTATATTATATTTGTGTATGAATATAAAATTATTTACTGTATATATTATATTAAACTATAACGATAATTTGTAAATTATAAAAATTATATAGTTTTATGTATAAATAGACTATATTCTTATATATCTAATAAAGTATTAATATACATCCCATGTTTAAATAGATTACTATAGTTATATATAAATAAACTATTGTATTTATACATGTTAATAAACTATTATATTAATCATGATATATAAATAATCTATTATATTTACACTTGTAAATAAACTAATATAGTTATGCTGTATATGTACATTAACTATTATATTTAAATATATAAAATAATTATAATAATTTATATATATAATATATATATATATAATAATGAACTCCCTTCCTCACTGATTCATCACCGTATCTCTCCAACACCTAGACCTTGAATCTTTAGATTCCATACAGTGTGGTTCCTTTCATCTTGTAGGCATCTGGTAAGAAATGGTTTTGCGAAATTCAATCCAGAAGAAGGTAAAATAGGGATTGGCATATTGTAATAGTAAAATATATAATAATGAACTTTACCCCTTTTAATAAGAATAATATAAATCGAAAATTTTAAAATAGGATCCAAGAACTGGGAGGGAAACTATAATTAGAAAACACATTTTAGATTTAGTAGGAAATAGAAATTTTGAAGACAGGTGGAAAGACATGATAGCCAGATATATCTAGGAATATGAAATTTAGAAGAGTTATTTAGTGAAAAGGAGGTGGCTATGTCATAATATTTGAAGCCAATAAAAATAACGATTTTTCAATGCGCAAGCAAATTTAGATTTGACTGGCATTAAAGCAACCACCTCCAATATTCATTAATGTCTGATAATTTTAATTCAATTAATGAGAATCTGTAAAAATGGCTGGAAAGGCTTGAGACGGGAGAATTTTTCTACAAACAGAAAACAAGCTTTTAGGCGTGGAAGAATTTTTTTAATTTGATAGTCAGGTAGAAGAACAACTTCGAATAGACAAATAAGTCCTAAATTTTAAAAATTCTAAAGGTGTTTTGAAAACATTGGGAGGGGTAGGGTTTGGAAATTTCCCAAACCAAAATAACCAATTACATCTTAGTGTGGTATAAACCTAAAATTTAGACGTAAGATAAAGGGACCACCTAAAAAATCATTAGATTCTTAAATTCTAAATTAATAGACCCCGGATAAAGGGCAACGTGGGTGAGGGTGAGGTTGCATAAATATATATAAATACTTATCTGTATTCTAATAACGGAAATTTGGCAAGCAGTTAAGAAACATAATTATATGAATAAATTAAATTTAAAAATAAAACACCGGAAAATATTAGATGATGGGGTGGGAAGTATAATTAGGAAACAATGCATTTTAGGAGCGGTATGAAATAAGAAATTTCCATGAATGAAGAAGTCTCTTCAAATTTCAAATTATCGTATTATTTAGGAGGAAATGACTTAAACAATTTACATAAATGGTTATATTAAATTTTGATTCTATTTACTTTTTATCTCTTTACCTCCTTTACCCTAAAATAGTACACTCTTTACCTTACTGTGCATTTATCATTTTAATCCTATTTTTATAATTTTAATAATGCTTTTTTTAATATATTTGATAATATTTACTTTCTATCCTTTTTCTATTTGTACCATTTTTCCTTAAATTATATCTCCCGGCCAAAGCAAGTTACTTCAAACTAGTAAAAATATTATTCAAATGGTAAAACTGTATTCTATAAAGTTAGCCTGTTGACTGAATGAATCACATCATTGTATGGAGATGATGAATACAAATAAAAACTACGTTACGGTTAAAAACCACATAGTTTTATTTTAACTTGTGTGAGCACAATTTATAGGCAACCCGCCAAGATTTATTGTGAAGAACTTTAAACAAAGAGCTGTGCCCTTACCAAATAAAGAAACTTTCTCTCGGACTTAAAGGGCATTACTTTCCTAAAGGTAAAATGTTTGAGAATTCAATATTTCCCTTGGGAATCTAGCTCTGACATTTCTGAATCACAAAATAATTCTACAATTAATCGAACCCTTGTAAAATGTATGTGTACATGGTCAACAATACTCACATGATGGAAATGATCAATATTATATAATATATCAATATATAATAAGGAATACAAACCATGTTAATTATCATATTCATAAATTTGAAAAATGATATCGGGACATGGGTATTGAACCTGGGACCCTTGAATTAGCACACAAATTTTAGACCACTGAGCTAACCAGGATATGTTCCAGTGCTTAGAGTGATCTTTCACTCATTGTTGAAGGTAGTCTATTATGGACCTGTGAATATTGGGTTTTATTTCTGAACTTGGCTGTCAAATTTTAAATTTATGATAGTAATGATATTAAAAATATTAATAATTATTATTAATGACTGTGAATTATACAGTACACGAGTCGTATCTAAGCAATAAAAATCCTAAGTCAACTATTTTGTTGTATAAATTTAAAGGTTTGTGGGGAACATATTATTTTAAGTTGTTTTGAGATTATTATGAAAATATAAATCTGAATACCGTTTCGAATAGTATCAACTATTTTTATGACATTTATAATTCTGTCTTATTAGCGTCCCTTTATTCACTGGCTTGCTTAATTTATGTGTATATTGTACCTTCACCATTTATAATTAATATCGTTGATATTATAATTCTCAAAATAAATTAATTTATTTTTATTGGAAGAAAATTTAAATTGGTTTGTATAAATCGAGAAGTTTTTGTCAGAATAATTTTTGGTTTTAGAAAGTGAAGCTTTCGATTCATTTGGTTTTAAAATTTCAAATGTTTAAACATCCTTAGTGCAAAAGATTTTATTAAAATAATAAAGTTAATTGTGTAGAGCTTAGACAAATATTGTTAAAAGTATCCACTCAATATTTACAATGTACAGGCTGAGGCATTTAAATTTAGATTCATAATATCTCGGATATGAATTTTAAAAATAATATGCTAAAATATTTTTTTAAATGTTGATCGGGGAACCAGGTATAGTGGTCATTTTGATCTAGGTTGGTTATGCCAAGGTCTTACCTTTTGTTACTGGAAACCTATATAGTTCATTAAGAATTTTTGTAATTGGTGTGGTGACGTTTTCGAAACCCTCTTTGTGGAAGTCATGAGTGATTTATTTCGATAGTACCAAAATTTATTTTAACATAATAACACCCTTTAATTACGTTAGCATGCAACAATAAGTGATTGTGTGTGTGTGTTTGTGTGTGCATTTATATACATGTGGAGCATGAAAAATAAAAGTTGACAGCTCATGATAATATAATTAAATTAATGTAATTAATATTCAAAATTATTATTGTCGTCAACTGTTACACACTTCTGAATACTCTTTTAGGTTTATTGATAAGTTGTTTGAAAGTTCAAAATAAAATCTTTATCAATTTATCGACAGTCATGTCTTATGGGCCTATAATATTTTCTGACGCGGGTGGTACATCTTGATCTAATTATTATCTAATAAATCATAATTTAATAAAATCCACAGAAGTCAAATCCAGTGAACGAACAATAAAATAAACTAGTCCTTGTCTTCCTGTCTAACTAATATTATAAGCTATCTCCCATATTTCTCGAGATACATATTAATAGTACACCAGTCAAACCAGGGTTCTGATACCACATTTACAGCATTTGTTATAAATGTATTTATTGAGAAATATTTATAATCATTGATGTGGAAAATTCATGTACTTTGGTACAGTCAGCTTCCCTTTTCTAATAACTCCGCACCAAACTTTGACTATCCACGGGCGTTTAGTAATCAATTTCTCATACATATCTTGGAAAATATTACAAGAACTTAGACGAGCGGATTAAAAGTTACTGCAGCCAATAAAACGACTTGGTTATTTTCTCCATTTACAAAATTTAAACGTTTTATTCATTTTTGGCATGAACAGTTCTATATTCTGAAAATGTTGAACAAATCGATATAATGCGCTACACGACGGACCATCTCTTCCGAGTATCACTCGGCGTTAAAATAGTTATTTATATACGTTTTTTTAAATTCACCAAAAATTAAAATCATAGCTACTTTCTCAACGATCACTACCTTTTCCATTTTTTCTATTATAAAATTTAAAATATCCTAGATACATAAGATCTGAATAGGTATAAATACTTCCTACTAAATAATGAAATGAACTAAAACCATCGGAATAGAAATGCAACATTTTGGGCATTGAAGGTCAATCGCTTCTATAAATATAGAAGGGCTGTTGCAATACAAAGAATAGGACGAGACGACACTGACGAGACGGGGTCACGACACGAGACGAGACGAGACGAGATAGACGAGTCGCATCGACACTTGAGTTGGAAGGTTGACTTCACTCTTTACTCGATACACAGACATTACACACACTTTGGAAGGCTAGAGTTGACTTCGCCGAAAAACTATGACTGGGTGACTCGCCTGAAAAAGCTAGACGGGGACACTCGTTATCACTTGAGTTGGAAGGTTGACTTCACTCTTGGTGTCATCGACTGCGATCTAAGCCTTCGGAGGCCTTTTTAAGGCTTAGGGATGTGTTTCCTTCCCGGTGAAACGGGTTTTTAACCCGCCAGTTATTTTAAAACCGATTGAATATTCACAAACTTGAGTGAAATTTAGCGAGAAATCTTTCGGACCCATTTCAGGGCCAAATACACTAATAACTTTTTTTTGCGTGTTCGGCGAAGGCTAGTGTCGATAGCCGGCTGGTCGGGACCATAAACGCGCGAGAGTGAAAACATATCCACCAAAAAGTGAAAAATGTCTTCAGAATCTGACGTAGAAGTTACCGAGGAGGAGGACGACGACTCCATGTCCGAGGAGTCCCAGGACCAGAACATGGAACCACAGATCACGGATGTAATTACCACAGACTCCCAACACGCTGGAAACTCAAAGGACACAAAAGGGAACCAGCACAAACCACTATTAAACTTCGAACCAGTCTCAACGCTAAAACGCAAACACCGGGCCAAGCCAGGAGTGGACCTCCCGGTCTCAAAAACCATCAAGGTAACAAACAAATTTGATCCACTAGCTAGTGTACATCACACAACAGACCATCAGAGCTCCGCTAAGGAGACGGAAGACGCCACCCACAATGATGATACTACAACAGCAAAAAAGGTTAAAACTCCACCTATAGTAATTCCCAATACAGTGGAATATAACAACATATCCAAACTGTTAAAGACCCATATGAAAGACGATTACAAATTGCACTGCATGACGCAGGGAATTAAGGTAATCACTAGCTCCCTGAAAGACTACACAGCACTACAGAAGCTCCTTAAGGAAACTAACCTTGAGCACTTCACCTACATGATGCAAAGAAACAGACCTTTCAAGGTGGTGATAAAGGGCCTCCACTCTACTATGCCGTGCGAGTCTATAGCCACAGAACTAACTGAAATGGGATTCCAGCCTATTAACGTGAGGCAATTGTATACCAAAGCCACCCCACAATCAACAACGCCGAAACCACTCCCCATATTTGTATGTACTCTGGCGAAAGTACAGGCAGTAGCTGAAATATACAGCGTCAAGGCCATAAATCACACGGTTGTGAAAGTAGAAGAGTACCAAAGGTCTGCGAACATAGTACTCCAGTGCCACCGCTGCCAACGGTTCGGCCACTCAAAAAACTATTGCTCGCAAACACCCCGGTGTGTCAAGTGTCTCGGGGAGCACCTGACCATACAATGCGCTAAGAAAGACAAAACTACGCCGGCACGTTGCGTCAATTGTAAAGGCGAACACGCGGCTAATTTCAGAGACTGTCCCGTTCTAGTGAGAGAAATCGAGAAACGCGACAAACAGCGACCAAAGCCTACACAAGGGGGCAGAAGCAGTGGCAATACCGACTCCACCGAGTCAGGCCACACGGATACTCAGAACACTCACCGGACCAACGCCAACGCACACTCCCGCGGCAAAGCGGATGACTTATGCTGCAGCAGTAGTAAACCTCCCCATAAAACCAAGCGAGACCAAGCCAACCACAAAGAAACCTCAGACCTAAGAGGCCTCTTCCAGATATTCAAGGAAATCAATCTTTCTGGCCTGCTTACACACCTTAAACTTTACATGACAAGGGTAAATTCCGCTCCAGACAAAACCACCAAGGCTCTAACTCTCCTGGAAATTGTTATTGATTTCTACTGCGGTTATGATTAACCAAACTCAGCCACAAGACTTCCTAAACATTATGTATTGGAATGCCAACGGCATATTACAACAGGCACATGAGTTGGAACAGCTCCTCCAAACCTACGGAGTCGATATTGCCCTCATCTGTGAGACACATTTGATACCATCCAAACGACTGAGTTTCTACGGTTACGACATCCACAGGACAGACAGGCCTACCGGAAGGGAGGAGGGACCGCAGTGCTGATAAAAAAAATCTAAACCACTACCCCACAACCATACAGGGTATGGTCAACATGGAGTCAACCTCGGTGGTAGTCCCTTCCCCACTGGGAGAGATATTGTTTACAGCCGTTTACAGAAGCCCCACAGTACCTTTCACTGAAGAAGACCTGAACGCCCTGACGGCAAAGACTAATTTCTTTACCGCCGGCGATTTAAATTCCAAACATACCCTCTGGAACAGCCGCTCAACAAACCAAGCAGGCCGAGCACTAACACAACACGATACACAAAATAACTACAGGGTCCTGGCAACTGAGGAACCTACTTTCTACCCCTCATACTATAGGCACCGCCCCGATGTTCTAGACATAATACTCACTGACCTAAATCAACACCCCGACGAACTACACACTCTGAACGAACTTGACTCCGACCATCTCCGGTCTTTTGTAAGTTGCTGATTAACACCAACATCCGAAACTTCCTTCCTCAGAAGGAACATCCCTATTACCGACTGGCTTAAATACAGAACCAACACTGGCAAGAGCATTACCGGTTGAGTGGGAGTAAGAACCATCGAAGAGGTGGATCACTCAATCGCGCTTCTTACCGCAACACTCCTTGAGGCCCATCGAAAGTCAACCGTCTATGAAGCTCCGTTGATCAATGTAAAGAGAGATCACCGAGACCTGAATCTGTTAATAGCACAAAAGAGAGAGGCAAGGCACGAATGGCAGACTTCCCGCTCCCCGAGGCATAGGGAAGCCTACAACAGACTGAGGGCTCAAGTTCGCCGCGGGCCAAACAACTAAAGCTTATACAATAGAACGAGTTTGTCTCAGAGACTGTCAACAGAGGGAACAACGTCTGGTCTATCACCAAACGGCTTAAAGGCTGCTCCCAAAGACCCAAAACATTGGTCATCCACGGAAGACAGGGGATGAAGTACACAGCTGAGGAAAAAGCCGAAGCAATAGCGGAATTTCTGCAGACCAATTCACGGCAAACCCCGAGCCTCAAGACGAGGAATTTTCAACACTGACCAGAGAAGCGGTGAATATATTCTTTGAGGAACCGATCGAAGAACTACACCTCAGTATCAGACCTGAGGTTGAAGAGAACATACGAAAACTGAAAAAGAGGAAATCCCCGGGAGCAGACAAGATCTCGAACGAGATGATCTGCCAAGCCCCCGCTATAGTCATCTCCATCTTGACGGCATTTTCTCCGCAGCACTGGGGTGGGGCTACTTTCCAACATGTTGGAAAGTAGCGGACGTTATCTCCATTCCGAAACCGGGAAAGGACCCCAAGATTCGCACAAAACAGGAGGCCAATCAGCCTGCTTAGCAGCCTTTGGGAAGTTATACGAGAAGATCATACTCGAGAGGCTTAAACTCTTCGCTCACCAACAACGCGTACTCCCCCCTTCACAGTTTGGTTTCCGGAGCCATCACTCCACGGTTCACCCCATCACCAGCCTCGTGGAAGAAACAACAGAGAACTTCAACAGGAAACAATATACACTTGCGGTCCTCATGGACGTGGAGAAGGCGTTTGACAAGGTCTGGCACACCGGCCTCCTACGGAAGATGATCTCCTTCAACTTCCCAAGATCATATATCCACACAATAAGGGACTTCCGCCGAGGCCGCTGTTTTGCGGTAAAAATGGAAGGCAAGAGATCATCCCGTCACAACATCAAAGCGGGAGTGCCACAAGGGTCCGCTCTGTCCCCATTCCTGTACAGTGTGTACGTAGCCGACGTCCCGACAGACCCTAAGGTTAGGGTAAGACTCTTCGCGGACGACACCCTTTTCTTCACTGCGCACAAAAACATTCGGTATGCTTACAACCATATGCAGAAGGTACCTGGAAAGTTCAGCGACTGGCTAGAGAAGTGGCGAATCAAGGTGAACCCAACCAAATCCACGGCCATAAACATAACCAAAAGGCGGCCCAGCCACAACACAACTTCAGAGTTTTGGGCGAAGCTATCCCCTACTCGAAAAAGCTCAGATACCTCGGCGTCACGATCGATTCCCGCCTAACTTGGAAAGCCCATGGGGAATCCACCAAAAAAAGGCGTTGGGGATTTTCATCCGTAACTACTCGCTCTTCAAGAGCCATCACCTCAACATTAAGACGAAACTGATGCTATACAGAGCTCTAGTACTTTCCCATACTTGTATAGCTTGCGAGGCGTGGAGCTACGCCTCTCCCACCGTGCTGACCCAGCTCCAAGTGGTCAGAATAGGGTTCTCCGAGGAATTCTTGGATCAATACAAGAACCAACAATGCGCGCATCCACGCAGAACGGGCACCACTACTCTAAGAGACATATTCTTGAAAAGGACTGCGAGCTTCTACAAAAAGAACCTCCTGCTGGAGGAGAACCCATAATCAGAAGCCTTGGGCAGTACGACCCCTACGAGCCCAGGCTATACAAAAAGCCGAGACTGGACTAGAACCCCACCCAAAGATCATCTTCACAAATTCACAATCACTTATTCATCCTTCATTCAGTGCATACATTAATCTGTTCACATCTTTTACAGCCCTTCTAGAACTTACATACACAATCCTACACATAGGCCTGACTACGCTTGTGTTCTCCATCACAGTGTACTAGGGCTCTATATAGATACTTCTCAACACAACACGCTCTCTAATTCACAACTCCCTACCCCCCACTCCATTTGCTTCCCACTATCAATAAATACTTTCACAAAAAGAGGTCATGGTCTGTGCCTACAGATCGGTACTCTTAGGTATTAACAAGCCACCTACCTTCTCTGAGGGTGCTTCTGACACTCAGAGCTGGTAGTCAGGCAAACAAGAGAGCTGCGAGAGATGCGATACAAAGAATAGACAGTAAGATCACTAGGGATCTTTATTTGGCCCAGACCCAATCAGTGAAACTCATTTCCCTAAATTTAGCAATGTTAATTATCATATAATTAAAGTGCGCAACCATTTGAGTAAAAGTAAGTTAGGATTTATTCGGTGAAAAGATTAACAAATGACATAAAATTAATAAAAGCCCGAAGGCCGTTTTATTACCAGAGATGATTATCAAAAGCTAACTATATATATATATATATATATATATATATATATATATATATATATATATATATAATGGAACATTTGATAAATAAGTTAGGATCTATTGTAAAAACTAACAAATAATAAAATTAATAAAACAACTTTATATTACAAATAATATAATAGTAACTATATATATATATATATATATATATATATATATATATAAATATATATATATACATATATATATATATATATATATAGTTGTTTGCGGACAAAGAGCAATAGCAATTATCCAACAATATTTATCATGAATCAAATGAATGTGCATGAATGAAAATAATTATGTCATGAAGGTTACAGCTTACTAAATGTAATTGCCAGGATTAAATAACATGCTTAGTAATCTAACAGAACCATTTCAAATGCAAAAGAGTTAATGTTCGTGAACAATACTCAAAAATAAATGAAAGCAGGTAAACACCCTATCGCCTAATGAACATATCTAAGCCATTCAGTGATACCCATATAAATATATATGAATTTCATTTGTTAAATAGTCAGTACACGTCATATTCCCTTAACATATACATATCATATATTAAATCTCTGTTCATAACTTACCCTGGTTGTAATGTATACAAACATAGTCATTATTCCCATCCAACACCCGAGAGGGGGGAGGGTTAGCCTACAGACTAAAAGCATAATAACATCCTAACTCATATCTTTCTCCAATATAAACTTTGAACATATCAAAATCCTTTACTTAATTTCCCACTCGTGTAGGAATACCAAACAATATTATATTCATCAAGACACACTACAACTGTAAGACAGACAAACTATCGTGCAAAATGGCACGCAAAGGTTGATTTACTTTTTACAAGTGGTAAATAATATAACCTAACCAGCACTATGAAGCATAAGGCCATCACATGCCCAAAATTAAACAAATTAATATACGTATCTGATAAATAAATTTAGTAAAATACATATAAATAAACATGCCGAAGCAATTCCAAAAATAATGAATCCATACATAATTTGGCAAGAGCTAGTCATTCCTCAGTATTCCTATAGTAATAATGATAATAATAATAATAATAACAATAATAAACCTATCCAACATAATGTACTATTACATGTTGTAAACTCCTGTATCTAATAGCATCAAAGTGTGCTAGCTCCATGCTGAGTAAAAGCTTATATTCAATATTGACCAGCGGTAAAAATATGGGAGGGAGGTATTTCAAGTACATAGATATAATCTTCAGTAATTAAGTGCATTAGTCTCTCCTCGATACCTGCACACAACGTTGAAAGAGCGACAGTTCCGGGGGTATAGGCTAACACACATGATCGCATAGAGCACCTGAGCGTTGCTCGCCACACGAGGAAAATGGGCCGGTTTACTTAGAACTCCGAGACTTCATTCTTGTCTAATTTGGATGGTGGACTGTAATGTGTGTCGATGTTTGCGGAGAATCAAAACATGGCGCTGGCCTCCCAGTAAAACGGGGTAAGTGTGTGTATTTTTTTAGGTGGCGAGGTTAGGTGCGGAGGTTAGGTGGCGAAGATTTTTGTAGCCATGTTACAAAGGGCTATGGTGAAAAGAAAAATGTTTGGCATATATCAAATATAAATATCATGTTTGATCAAAATTCATCAAAGCTGCTTAGGATTTGTGGCCTATGGCAATCCTACAAACAGACAGACTAAAATGGGGACAAGCAGAATTGTAAAATCAACTTCCTGGGTTCGTGTTCTTATCATTCATCACTATCACGAGATAGATTTTCCACATTCACAATACTTTCTTTTGCTCCAATTTGCAAGCTTTGTGATAGCTGCACAATAAAACAAGATCCACAAAATACCTCCCTTATTTTCTGACAGACGTGATGATTGCACCCCAGGTGAGACTGTCATACGTTATTTATTTTTAATCCCCTCACTACTCCTACCCAAAATTGTTAAAAAACTTTGACTCATTGTTGCGACAAGCTATAACACAATACTTGAATCAAAAAATAAAATTTGATATGATGAACATGTCAGTTGAGTGGAAACAATATAAATACACTTCCCGTCAAATAAAAAAGTTCCTCTATTTACTATCATTGGCTTGATGGAAGATGGATAGGCGCTTTTTAAAAACAATTTACTGGAAAAGTTAGGTGTATTAATGTATGCTTTACTGTTATAGGAAAATTCGTCTTGGAGATCCCATCTACTGGAATTCATAAGCATAACCCAAAATTATTACTATTTCATATAAATAGATATTAGTGGGAAGGGAAATAAACTCATATACAATAATGTTTGTGAAAATGTAAGTCTAAATACAAATTGCAATATCAGCACAAATCTATAATCCAAAACATGATCATTTCTTCATTAGGTAAAGGCAATAACAATTAATAAGTTAAGCAAATAGGTTTAGTCAATCAAACATGATAATCTTAGGGTGTAGATATAGACAATCACAAATGTTAATGTTATCGTCTAGCTAAAAACGATCTAACTTGGAAGCATTAACATATATATGGATAAAAATCAAACATTATATATAGTCTGGTAATGCTGATGAATATAAACAGACGTGATTGATCTCTTGACACAGAGGTGGAGTTAATCAAAGATGATAATAAATTTTCTATAGGTAAATGAAAAAAACACTTGGTAATATTAGCATGTAGATAAAGACAATTGCATGATAAAGTCTTATAAAGTCTCTCACACATGACACCTTATTCGTATGAATAAAATTATTATAAAAATTCGATCTTAACTTTAAAATATAGGTACTCACACATGAAAGTTCTTACTTATTAATAAAAATGCTTATACATTCTAATATTCGCTTATAAATAAAGCTATTAATATATGAAAAGCTTAGCTTATACATAAAGCTATTCACACATTACCATCCTTGCTTATAAATTAAAGTGCTCGCGTATTTAAATATGATGATAAATTGATGTACTCACACATGACACGTAAGGTGACTGGATTGCTGGTACCCTTTCCCTCCGTGTTGGCCGCCAGACAAGTATATTCGCCCGCCGTCTGACGGGTCACCCCTTGGAGGACCAAACTTTGGTCACTCAATATGACACCCCCTGTCACGTTGTGGTGCATCTCGTGTCCCTGAACAAAAAGTAGGTAATTGTATAATCCAAGGCCTTTGGCAGGGACATTTTGACTAGTACAAACGAAGTATGCTTAAAAAAAATGATTTCGACATATATTGAAAGGTAACATCTTTAACCATGGAACATTGAATAATAAATATAATGCATTATTGATTATGAAATGAACTATTGCCCAATGGCTTTGAAATGTGTAGTAAGACAGTGAATAAACACTGTAAAATAATGTAAATTAAGTGACAGTGAAAGAAGCCAACCTGAATGGATAGTTCGGCTAGGCCTAGATAGGTACAAATAAACTCTTTTCTTCATTTCTTCTTACACCTCCAACATCTTTACTCTTCCACAGTTACATATTATTTTAATTTTGTGAAATAATCCTTTATTATATAAAGATACATGACACACATAAAACAAAGAGATTCTTTAAGCATGTAGTTCTAGTGAGTTTATTTGTGCTTTATTTGTGTACTGTGGTATATGTGTCTTTTTATATAGAAAAAGGAATATTTTTGAAAACTAAAACAACTTGTAGCTGTGAAAAAGAGCATGTGTTGAAAGCTTAAGTAAAATTGAAGAAAGAAGCGTGTTTTTTCCGTCTTATTGAACATGAGATTTAATTTTTTCCATACAAATTGTTAACAAGGTTAGAATATAATATTCAAATCCAAGCATCGTATTAAGAGATATTCAAACTTGAAATCTTAAGATTAAAATAACTATATGAACATGATTTTTAACAGTATTTACTTTGAATTTTTCGAATGGAGAGAGTAAGGTATATTGTTCTTTATCTACTAGTTTAAATTTATAATTATTATTTTAACACCTTTAAATATCAATTTTCTCAAGTATAAAGGCCTTTTAAAACACTGACCAAACTTTTTTATTTTTATTCTAAGTTTTGCAGAGTTTACTAGCTTCCTATCAAATCACTAAGGTCATCTGTTGAACTTACGTTGTGAAACCAGGCCAGTCTGTAAGCCTTGGGGTTGGCACGGATGTTACACTCAAAGTACACATCGTCGCCTTCCTTAATGTCATCTGGGTTGAGACTGGAGCCCATCTTCAAGTTCACCACGGGCATATCTGAAACAAGGGGTTTTTCATTTTTCTCTTTATCTCTTTTTATCTCTATGGAATCATTTGATTCCTGTCAAACAATTTTTAACAACTTAACTTACAATATTAGATAAAACATTCTTCGCTGTTGGAACAATTTTTATTGAGAATTTTACGATTTTTTTTTCTGTACTATATATTGCTAAGATTCTGGACAACCAGCATTTATCCCCACTAAAGGGATATGATTTATAATCTATAGCAGTATTTCTAACCTGTGACCCGCCACGGTGGCGTAGTTGGCTAACGCGCTTGTCATTTTGACCTCGACTGCTGAAGATGGGGAGATCGAGGTTCGAATCTCGGTCGGGTGAACTAGGGTGGTTTTTCCTAAATGGTTTTCCACTCTCCTCCACGCAAATGCGGGTTCACTTCCTCTAATTCAACCTTCCCGATTCCTAATCTATTAGCGTGATTAGTACTTAAAGCGTATAACCTGAACGGGTAGTAAGACGCAGTGCTAAATATTATTATTATTATTCTAAACCTATGGTACGGTTACCAGTAAGGATAAGTGATGCATTTCAGAAGGTATAATACTTAGCACCGCGTCTTACTACTCGTTTGGGTTATACGATTAAGTACTAATTACGCTAATGGGTTAGGAATTGGGAAGTTTGGATACAGATGAGGTGAACCCTCATTTTCATGGTGGGAGAGTTTAAAACCATTCAGGAAAAACCACTCCCAGTTCAACCAAGCGATATTCGAACCACAATCTCCCCGTCCTCGGCAGTCTAGATCTACACGAAACTAGCGCGTTACCTTACTACGCCGCTGGTGTAGAGTTCCAGGGGGTATAGTTAGTACCAATGAATTTTATTAGTTATGATGTTCTTATAAAGAGAGAAAGTTGATTTAAAAATTTATGAACCAAGCGTTGAGAATCTTATGGACCTTTTTTAAAACCTTTCTTTATTTATGTTAAAACTTTGTTTGTCTTTATTAAAACATTATTACGAATAATTATATCTCAGAATCTAGGAGATTTTTAATAAGAGCTCGGACAGGTACTTTGGTTAGTGCATGACCTTGAAAGGTCTACTCGAAATTTTAAATCTAAGGAAAGCACTTATCTAAAAGAAATGCATAGGAATTCCACGTGAAAAAACATTTAGGAAATTCACCTTCATGTAATCAAGCAGGGATTCGTACCCCAACATCCCAAAAATCAGAATACCAGACTTTACGAGCATGATGCTTAGTCTATGTTCCTACAAATGTGGATAATTGTTGAATTTATTATACAGTTGGCATCGTGTCTGACAACTTATCTAAGATACCAAGTTTAATTCCTGAGCAGGACTATTAATTTATTGTTTTGTGATATAATTTATGGAATTTATCAATAATCGCGGATGAATTTAAACAAGTTTATAAAATGATTCATGGACTTTACATCACGGAAATAAATCTAGTATTCTCGAAAAAATTGTACTTGAGATAATATTTGATACTAAAAGGGAGGAGTATATTTGAGAATAGAGAAGGTTACATAGTGATGAGATACATATAAATGTTGTTAAAGTAATCAAATCTCGTAGGCTACGGTGGCAAGGACATTCAGCGCGAATGGAAGACCCTATATCCACGTTAGATATATTGAATTGTATGCATTATATAATGATAATATACCAGTGCAAAGAATTAAACGTGGAAGCAGATGGGAGGAGGGCATTATAATGGACTTTAAATAAATAATATGAAAAGAGCTGGACTGGATAGGACTAGCTCAATAAAAGGATAAGTGGCGTACTTTTGTAAGTGCGGCAATGAACTTTCGAATGCTTAATGCCATATAGTATGTAAGTACATATTTATTTTGTGTTACAACAGTAAATTAATCATAAACGGTGACCCATCAGTGGAGTCGTTAGATTCATAGTTCACGAGATTGTTTTTGAGAGGGAAGCTGAGGTTTTGACTCTTTGATAAAATTATGGTTTCAAACATAGTATTTATCTTATTTATCACAATGACTTGCACTAGTTTCCACAGGGATAAAAGAATCTGTCCCGCCTTGAATATTATGAGGGTGATGGTAAGCTTAGGGATCAAATCCCGGCTTAATTTGGGTTTTTTCAAGATATTACAGTCTTATCTTCCACTTGAATTTAGCTACAAAACCCCATTGTCTAGTTATTAACTATTCAGTTAATGTAAGTAAATATTCAAATAGCTCAAATTGGTAGAAGGAAGAAAAGGACAGAGACATATATATATATATATATATGTATATTTGAAACCACTGAATGTGGGCACATTAAACCAAACATAGGTATCGTATTTTCTACTTTGCCGATTATTTAAATCCAGGGTTTGAATCTCATCGTGGTGAAGTAAGATGGCTTTTCAAACTTGTTTCTCATTCCACCCACGCAAAAAAATAGTGTGTAATTGTTTCATTTATACTCTATTATACATTTAAATCAAAATATATCCTTTTAAAGCCTATTGAAGGATTGATATTTCCGTTTAATAACCAGATAAATAGATACCAATGATGTTATCATTAAACTGGCTAACATTATCACCTTTGAGAAATCAACTCGCAGCTTTCTTGTTGACATTTATTTAAATAAATTACCTTCTATTATTGAACATAAGATTATCTAGAGAATAGAGTAAGTTAGTATGAAAAACATTTCGTTACTATCGGAATATTGTCATGAACAGAGTCATCTTATCTTCTACGTGGAACGCTACTATTGTAGAGAAGTCTTAATGTTGTTGATTTTTTTTAGGATCACAATAGAACTCACAATAAGGGTAAGTTAAAGAAAACATCCGCTCGGGAAATCAAGGAGAAAAATACGGTCAGAGGACACGGAGAGTGAAACGAATGAGCTAAGTGCAACAACCAATCATGTCTCAGTCAGTAATTTTGTATAGTTACGTTAAAACACAACCATTTCTTAGAACGTCTCACAAGCCGTCTGAATTATACACTTATTCAAACTAATGATTTGAGATTGAGCATGGTAGGTTTGTAAAAAATGAATCAGCGTGTTTGTAGAGACAGAATAGGGGAAAATAACCTCCCCCATCTAGCTGGAATTCAAACCCTTACCTACCTAACACTTGAAATAAGATATAATACAAGATCTACACTTTACATCCTACGATGAGAGTAGACCATAACAAAGTCCCGTTTATTAATTTTTATATTATGTTATCACTCGCTTCGTCGACAGCATATACTATGGCCTCACTTTCGCAATAGATTGGACTACCGATTACGATGAGATCGGAGTTAGAGTCCCAATTGGGGTACTGAAACTAGTTTTTTAAATTTTTCCACACTCTCTCTGCATAAAATATTGGTATATTTCCTCCAGATGCAATGCTTTTCATACCTAACAAACTAGTGTAATTAGAACAAATGTGTATAGCCCGAAAGTATAGTAAGATACGGAGCTTAGAAAGTAATAATTTGTGATCTATTTTGAAACTACGATATTCACAAATAAATTTTAACTAAAGGTCAATACTGTATATTTTAACCTAAAATAAACCCGCCTTAGTGGTGTAGTTGGTTTAACGCGTCAGTTTCGTGTTGAGCTAGATTGCTGAGTTGGGAGATCGAGGTTCAAATCTCGGTTGGGTGAACTGGGGGGCGGGGGTCGTAAATCGTTTTCCACTCTCCCTCCACGCAAATTCGGGTTCACATCCTCTAAATTTAACCTTACCAATTACCTAATCCATTAGCGTAATTAGTACTTAAGCGTATATCCCAAACGAGTATTAAGGCGCATTGATACATAATATAATAGCTTAAAATATCTTACTCTCGGTTTTTAATGTAACGTTTAGGTCAGGGATCGAGTTACAGCTTAGCGTAAAAACGGTGTCAATCACTAACTGGATCACAACTCACCTTCCACTCAAATGTGAGTATATTTTTACAATTTATATCTCCTTCGTATTTGATCTATTAAAATAAATATGCGAAAATACTGTATGGGAAGCAATTCATGACCAAAAAATAATATATAACCACAGAATAAACGAATATGACAACTATACAAGAAATTAAATTTAGAGGTTTTTTTTATATAACAAAATCAAGGTTCATTTAACTTTATTCATGTATAATTAAAACTCTGACACATATTTTGAATAAACACATGAGATGAACAAAAATATAATTAGTATTTAAAAAATCGTACTTCAACTTTTTTTTTAAAGCTTCTTTAAAAAAATATGTGTCACTTGTTTTTATTCTTCAAGGTTTCAACTTAATACATTTTACATTTGAAGCTAAAAAAAAACTAAACCACTTAAACATATAATCAGTGAAACGTGGTATTCAAACCGGCCTACAAATCGCACGAAATATGAATGAAGTACGTCGTCCGTTGAATGTGTAGTAATTGCGTGAAACCGTGCATGGAATCCTAAAATAACAAACAAAAAACATACATACAAAGGGCAAATGAGTTTTTGACGACAGATTACGAACATAACTATGAAAGGTTTTCTTTTGCTTTGCATGTTCTTTTCTAGACTATTCTCTCTCGTTCTAAACCTACCCTCGTTTTTTTTTTTGTACTAGCTTGCCCCCTCACCCCTCACCATCCCATAGTTAAATGTAATGTAAACACGACATTAAATCACCAACTTTGGCTGGAAAAAATTGGGCTCTTAAAAAAAAAAGCACAGGTTTGTTGTTTCCTTTAGGTGTAAAGTGATAGTAAATATAGTTGAGTGTGTAGTAAAAGCTTAATTCGCAAGGGACAGCTCGTATTATATTCCAGTAAAAATGTCGTCTACTTGAAGGTTTATAAAATAAATAACATACACATACACAGATACAAATAATTTTCTTTGTTAATTTTTGACCTTTCAAACAGTCATTTAAAATAAGAATATTCTTAAAGAGACTGTTTTAATAAAAAGTAATAATCTTCATAAAGAGAGGGTAAGAATGTATTTAAGAATCTAAGAATGTAAATTGCATTTTTTTTTTGCGTTATGTCTAACTATCTGCTTGAGCTAGAAATTATAGTAAAAATTCCTTCATTTTGATATAGGTACAGTAGAAATCCAATTTAGGACATTAAAAAACAACCTCCAAGATACCCGGTTGTGATTCCAGCCCTGCCTCAGCCTTCATCAGAAAACAGTCCCAACGCGATATACTTAGTCCACGTGAATGTTTTTCTTATGTATGTTTAGTTTGCATTTTCTAGATAAACTGATTAGGGCATCCCACCACTTACAAAATATATTAACCAAAGACCCGCCTTAGAGGCTGCGCGGTTTAAGAAATCACACTCATAGTAGAATGAAATGCCGATTAATGGGGAGATTAGAGTGAGAATAATGGTTTATGTACCAAGGATTTATTTTCTAATATGGTTTTTCACATTCTCTTTCCAGAAAAATGTTGTTACACTTGTGTTGTACTCAACTTTCACTGTCCCTAACGCATTAAATAATCTAATATACATTTGTTAAACTTGAACGGGTGTGTAAAAGTCCGTGATAAAAAAACACAACTACACAACACAGGATTTCTTTCATCCTTAATCTTAAGACATTTACTAAAATCTCGTAATATTCGGGGTAAAAATAAACATTGTTACAGAAATACTTAATCAAAGAGCCTACATTAAAAATAATCTACAATGTTACAGGGACATTAATAAAAGAGGAAATCTTTGTCCAAAAAAATATTACCAATATATTTCATATTACAAAGTACTCCATCGTAAATACTTTGTTTCTTATAGTCCAGAAACTATTGTTTTTATAAAAATGTATTACAAATTAAAATGTTTTTATTTTTAATAGCACTATACCCTTACAAGTTATGTTATTTCGTATCGCAAATATTTGTAAAGAAAATATATGAAGATAATGGCATTTGAAAATTGTTAAATTCATCATCATTAACATCATCAATTCGACCTTTCCATCTCTGTGGGTCGTCTGGAACATCCTCTTCCATTCTGTCGATATTTCCAATCTTCTCCCTCAGCCACGCATCTCTATTCCACTACTTTAGTTTCTATATCTTTCTGCGCTTGGTCCATTCATCATGTCCGAGGTGTTCAAATAGGTCTTATACCCCTTTAATTGTTCTGTAAGGCTTTCTTATGCATTCTAACCCTTCTCCATTCTCATCATATGACCTAACTACAGCAACCTTTTTTTTTCTTCAGTCTATCTATCTTGTAATAATATAACTTTTAGACAATCCCTAATTATTTCATTCCTTATCCTGCCTATTTTTGTTACATTCTCAATGTCTCTTAAGATTCTCATCTCTATTTTGTGAAATCGATCAATTAGTATGGTTGTTGTGCTAAATTATACTTACTGCTAAACAAAGATTGATTCCTGAAAATGATTAGATTTTCGCACTAAATATATAAACTATTTTTCTATCACACAATTTGTATTTCCACTCTTGAAAAGGAACAAATACTCAAGCGATCATATTTACCGAGACACACTTGGTATCTATTTGGAACGTGACTTCATCAATAGATCTAAAATTAATGGTTTTCGAAGAGGCAAGTATTGTAATAATCACAAAATCAAACCCAAGATTTTGATATAGTCGACATTGCTTAATCCTCTGAAATTGAAAATATTGTTTTTGGTGTGCCATCTGTCTGTATCTTGCCTGAAGACAAAACCATTTTACCAATCGGTTTAAAACTTTGTATCCAAGGTTTTCATTTGTTCCCCCCCCCCCCCCCATGGAGTTTTTGGAATTGGACATAACCCTAAGAATAAGGATATCATTTTTGGGCACGAAAAGAGAAACATCGATATTTTTCAAAATCCAAACTATTCTAATTGTCAAATAAAATTATAGCCACAACTAAATATAACATTTTTAAATTGAAAAATGTCACCTGGACACGAGAATCGAGCCCGGGGCCTCTAGCATAGTAAATAAATTATCTAACTACCAAGTTATAAAGTGTTTGTTAGTAAATTGAATTTTATTTTTCAGGTTCTGTCTTGGAGTGACTTTTTAATCGAATTTTACAAGTTAGTCGATGAAATCTCTCTTTAATCTATTTATAAAATAATTATTATTATATTCTGATATTTTTAAGTATTGTTTCCTATAATTAATCATTTTTCAATAGCTTTTAATTATATTATGATGTTTCTGCCTTTTGTTTATTACCAATTTTTTTAATGAACTTAAAACTCCAAAAGAAACATGAATACATAATGAACAATATCAAAACCTTTATGAATGCACTATTGTAATATTTATTAATTAAATAGGGAGAGTCTAGAACAGAACAAACATAAAAGAATAATACATTATTCATGTCTTAAGGTAGATTATACTTTAATATATGCTTAACCTTTATCTCTAAACCTAGAAGCCTTGTATCTTTTAACATATTAATCAGTACGTGCGCATGTTTTAAAGTAAATAATAGTATGAAATGTGTTTCAAATTTATGTTTTACGTGCATCCCGTCTTAATAATCTTTCAGGATATCCTAATATTAAACTAACGTGAAAGGAACGAATAAAGTAGGATTCCAGAGAAAATATATGCGTATATGCATGGAAAGAGATTAAGAAATATTTGCAAAAATTAATCTTGAATAAAAAGTGGATTTAAATAGTCACAGTATTAGGCCTCACTCTCGAAATAGCCTGGACCGTTAATGGCAAGGAGGTTAGGGCTCAAATCCCAGTTGTATGTACCGATGATGGTTTTATGTAATGGGATTTCTACTCTACATATACGCAAATGAAGGTACACTTCTATGAACTCAATATATTTAATCCCTAACAACTAATGTTGATAGCTCATTTGTGTATAATCCAACCAAATAGTATATAATATATTGAACTTTTGGACTATATCATTTATAGCCCAGTTTGTGGAAAGATAAGCCAGTACTAAATTATTGTTTATCAGGGAACGCTAGAATGTACCAATAGTACATCCATTCCATGAAGGCTCTTTCCATGTCCCGATGAGATGGGGTGATGGTAACAATGAGTATGAGAGTGTGGAACCAGTGGAAACACTTAAATCTAACTTAGCCTAATCAACCAAACTATGGTAAACGTTGGGGTAATTCCCCTTTCAGGAGAATTATCCACCGTACCAGCCGGTAATCGAACCCAGGACCCATTAACTCGTAGCCAGGTGCATTGACCACTAAATCATAGGGCCGGTTAACCGAGAAGTAAAACGCAGTGAGCTTGATATATGGTTTAGGCCATGTCAGAGAAAAAAAATGTAAAGCTAAGAGATACGTAAATATAATCTTATATGTTTTAACTAATTCACTCCATATTAAGTTTATAACAATCTAAAGTTATTCTTAATGGTAATTTTAATAGAGGTAGATATTTCTACATCATGATATTGAAATCTCTAAAAATAATAACACAAACCTGCTGAAAGAATTTCTTCAAAATTATTCAACTAGTTCAAGGCTTGAGTGTCTACCCCAAGCTCGGAAGTAATTCGAAGGTCATTAGAAAAACAGAAGCAGGAAGCAGACCCTTTTCGCAAAAAGTCACCGAAGAACGAAACTTGAGAGAGAACAAGAATAAAAAGGAGTTGCAAAATTTGTGGTTGGCCAAGAAGGAGAGGAGCTATAGTTGAGTCTTCGAAAGAATGTATTTTAATTTATAGAATATATGATAGACAGGTTAGTATAGGAACAAATCTTCACGCTAGCCTAGTCTACTTTGCAGGTCACTGTAAGGCTGAAGCCTGAGTCCTAGGAAAAAACAAATTTGGTTTTAATTAAAAGATTTTCTAGTGTCTTAAAATGCGAATATATTTGATCTCAAATTCTACTGTCCTCCTACAACATCATTATAACAGAAATTCAAATTTCTTTTATGGGTATCAAGTCACTGTACTGAGAAAATATTAAAATATCCATACACACAGATTGGGTAAAGATGGGCAATATGTAATTTAGATGTAATTAATCTACGTTTTGTCTGAGGAACAGTGGAAGACCATTTCTGTGGAACGCATCTCAATAAAGCAGGTCAGGTTTAAATCCTGATCTCTCCATAACCGTCAAACTAGATTATATAAAAGTGATGTCTTGGTAAACGTGTTTACTGTTTAGAGAGAAGAATTCTAATAAAATGTAAATTCCTTCATTTCAAAGATATTTTTTACATAAATTAATATTATATTCATACCCAAATAAATTGGCATTATAGCTACATTTCAAGCTCATCTAGTCTGTTTTGTAATTTACGAGAGGTTTAAGTTTTTAATTCAGTGTGGGTGCTATAATGGTAGTTTATAGACAGTCCACATAAATGCGAGAACATATTCTCAAACTGCAAACATATTAACCCCAACCCGATTAGCTTGATTAAAATTCACTTATGCTCGATGGAAAAAAAAATCAACTTATCTAAGAGCACGAAATGATCTGTTGGTTTCATTTGGAGGCCTAGATACATATACATGTCCATATCCATTCTTATTTTCTTTCTAAGATAAATATAATTATTCTATGAGCAAGAAGACAATATAAAACGAGTAATCTGTGGAACTACTAGTCTTCGGGGTGAAAAAAATTATATATATTAGGACAAATATTTCGCAGGACTCAACAAGGCGAAAACTTTTAAGACTCGCACTTTACGTAACCACGTAAAAGTAATCAGGTAAAGTGTGGGCATTGAAGTTGTGGTGGGGGAATTATAGAGGTAGGAAGAAGGTAAGGGGGCAAGGGACGACGACGAAAGAATTGGACCTGAAGAGAGGCTGGTACCAGATGGTACAAGAACAGCTTTGGCATTTTCAGCAGCTGTGTCTTTTCTCTCTCGAGAGAAAACAAGAGTTGTAAAGCGTTAAAAAAAATAAAGGAAGAGAGCTTTCTATCTCTCTGTCTTGAATAGAGGGTATGCAAAGAAATTCAGAAAAATGTATGCCCCCTTACTGGGAGTTTTCATCAAATTTTGTTTTAAAATTTTTTGACATCATTTATACATAATGTTTTTCCACCTTGTCTAACGCTTATGTACTAATAGAGATAATGTTTCTAAGGGTTAGGAAGTTTATATTAATTAGAAGTGTACCAGCATTATTGTGGAGGGAGAGTGTAAAACCATTTTTGAAACACCACCCTCAGTAGACCAATCTGAGATTCGAAACTCGATATCTCCTTCTTCGGATGTCTAGCCTACTCTAAGAGTCGTGCGTTAGACCATGTGGCCACCGAAGCAGGTCATTTTGATCTTATTTGATTAATATTAATATATATATAATAAATCGCTAAGGTTGGTTTAACATTCAAATTTTTGTGAAGTTTCTATTTTTCTGGATATTGTGTAAGATAAAAGACTAGGTAAAATATTTTTAGAATGTTTATCCATAATTATATTTATTATGAGTAAACTGAAAAATACTTTTCGTATCGATATAGGACTTTTAATTGTTGTAATACTTATTTTTTTATGGAAATAGGGTAGGCTACTTACCATTAAGGTATATCATTAATGAGATATTCAGTAATCAGGAAACCAGGCGTAAGCAGTAAATATATGTCGCAGCAGATTTAGGGACTAATTTTGTTAGGTTCAAATAATTTTATTTTGTAATATTATAAATATTTCAGTGGAAAATTATTTGTTTCTTTGAGCAGCTACAGCGAAGACAAGATATTAATAATAGTTAATATTAATATATATAATTTCTCAAACCAAGAATAGATTAGAATATGTGTATTTTTTAAATTTACGATTAAACTAGAAGTACTATAAAGATGTGAAAACATCACTAAAAATAGCAAAGAATAAAATAATAAACATATATCTCTAACTTTGTGTCTAATATTTAAAACGTATAGTGAGTGTATAGTTTAATGTGGTTTAATTAATTGATCTTTCATAACATACTATAAAATACTTAGATGATTTATCATAGATAGACAAAAATAAAAAAGGTTGCAGGAAACGATGGACCAGTTGGTGAGATAAGGAAAAGATATGGCATAAAGATCAATGTTGAGAATTCAAAAGATATGGTTATTGCAAAAAATTAAAAACCACTGAAAATCAAAATTGAAAATCAGGAGCTGGAAAACAAATAGAAGTTTAAGTACCTTGGAATTATTTTGACAGAGTATGCATACTGCTCTAAGGAAATCAGGTCTAGGATCGCCATGGGCTAGGAAGCTTTCAATAAAATTAATTTATTATTGACCAGTTAGTTGAATTTGTAACTGAGGAAAAAAGTGAGGAAATACTACACTCGGAGCATGGTGCTATATGGAGAATAAATTTGGACTATTAGAAAGATAGAAAAGAAATATTGAAGAGCTTTGAAATCTGATGCTGGATAAGACTTGAGAAGACCGGTGGAAGACAAGTTGACTAATGGAGAAGACCTAAGAAGAGTGGGTTAAAAGAGAACCATTTTGGATGTGATTCTTCGGTACAAAGCAAATTGGATAGTGCACAACCTTTGGAAAAGAACTTTCTTTTACATGACGCCAATATTGATGGAAAAAAGGAACTTAGGAAGGAGGATTCAAATATTATATTACTTGAATAAAAAAAAAAGTTCTGGTATCTTAATTTGGAGGCAGAAGATAGGACTCAGAAGTGGTATAAGCTAATTTACAAAAGGCATGGACCTTTCGTAGAGAGAGAAATAAAATTATTAAAAATAATAATAACTCATAATTAAAAGTAACAATGATAATAGAACATTTCCATGGTCCGAGTTTTTGTTTGGCTAACCCTTAAAGCAAACCTATTGGCATAGCTAGAGCAATTATATATGCTTTTGGTATGACCTCAATGGGCCCAAAGTTAGTTCTGCACACACTTTATAATTGTTATGCTCCCATAGCGATCACAGTTGTTTATCTATAGCTGTGTACACATTAAAAGCCTTCCGTGCGGGAGGGAGCATTTTACTATCGATCTGTACCCATTCCCCTTTCCTTTTTTGAAAAGCCGGTTTGAGACCAGAGGAAATTGCAGTCGCTTTCATTTGTCTTGTTTCGTGGTGATCTCTAATGGGAAGGGTGAGGGGGAAGTGGTGGGGGTTGTCAACATTTATTTTAATTCTAGAAGGAACAAACATTGGAAGCAAAACAAGGGTGTATAACAGACAATAGCTAGTGTCAATTCGGGAGACTCTATCTGCAGTGGAGGTTGAGAGAGACCAAAACACTTTATTATCTAATAAACACTGGAATAAAAGGTCTTTGATTCAATGTTTGGGGCTAGTTTCAAAATGTACTAAATCATCAACTACATTGCACTAAAAGATAAAACAATACAATTAAAATAACCTAGTTATATAAACATGACGTAAATATTTAAAAAATTACACAAACTGGTAGATACTGGCTTCGGCGGCCGCATGGCCTAAGGCGTTTTTCTCGCAATAGACTAGACTGACATTGACAGGGAGATAGGGGTTTAAATCTCGGTTAGGATTACTGGGGGTGGCTTATCCTATATGATCATTCACTCTTCTTCCACGCAAATTCAGCTAAACCCCTCTAAACTAAACCCTCATCTTCCTTATTTCATTTGTTTAATTTGTTTTTAACCTGAACAGATAGTAATACCAACTAGATCAACTAAAAATCAATTATTTGCCTTTTGGAAAAACTTGTCTTCAATTGTCAATTTTTATTGTATCTTCTGAAAAGCTTACGATCAAATGAATTTTAATCATCCGAACAAAATATTTTTCAGTTCTTTATGACAAAGGGAATATTTATCATGTTATTCACAACATCAAAGAAAAATAGAAACAAGCTATCGTTGGATAAGTTCCAAATTAGTTGTTTTTTTCACTGAAATCAATTTTATATCAACCGTGGCTGTCTTGGTTTAAACGTATCGCCTCAGGAACTCAGGTTCGTGGGTTACAACCCAGCCGATGCTAACGTATTTTTCTTTGAAATACATAAGGTATTTAGTACTCGCTCTTAAAATTCACACTGCTTCCCAGAGAAAGTGTCAAGAGTAAACGTTAGGAAGGGCATCCCTCTGTAAAACATGTCCATCAAAACAAATATCGCAAGTTCGTGTGATTTGACATAGATTAAATCGTCGACTCTTCAAAATCAGGATAAGATATAGGCAAATACGAATAGATATTATAAATTGATTTCATTAGTTTGTATAAAGTTGGACTAAACTTAGAAATATTTTTACTCCAAAGATAACACCTTAATTAGGTGACTAAGACAGTTCGAACGAGCCCTGGTTTGGTAAACTGAAGTCCTTATCATCCAAACAGTGGAAACGAGTCCAAGGAAACCGTTTAACCATATGTTAAAACTGTATTAAAATGTTCAATTAAAAAAAAAAAATTGTTTTAAACCAACCCTATTAACACTGTTGTCAAATAAAAAAACATTAAACAGAACTATATATGTTATCTAGTTAAAGTATAATCTTCTATCCAACATTCTGGTTAGTTGGCCGTGAAATGTTATAGCTCCACGGATAACATCTAGCATTGGTAGCTATCTCAGTTCTATACAAAACTCGCATTGTGGTGCGATTTTATGTATTTCAATTAAGAAACACACAATATAATAGAGGTCAGCAAGACAATTAAAAATAAACATAAAAATAATAATTAATGTATTATATAAACTACTGATCCCTATCTAGCTATTGCCAAATGAAGAATGCAGAAAAATATTCTTTCAATATGTTTATATCTACCTACTTCGGTGGCCACATGTTCTAAGGCATCACTCTTACTGTAGACTAGACTATCATTGATGGAGAAATCGAGATCCGAATATCGGTGGGTGTAATAAGGGTGGATTAATTTTCACTTTATTTCCAGGTAAATGGGATTACATTCAATATAGATAAGGCCTTCCTCATCCCTTGAACCACTATCGTAATTAGCACATAAGCTTATAAACCAAAAGTGTATTAAGATGAGGAGCCACATTTTTTTCATTATTTCTGACGTAATGGAGTACATTCTAATTGTATGGTTTGTCGGTCCTGACAAGTGCTTAGTTAGGAAAGAATGTGTGCTTCAAACACTAGAAACCCTAGTGGTTGTATATTATTTAATCTCACTTTTCTCGTTGTGGCCTCCACTCCCCAACCCACGGTGAGTGTAAACTAACGTAATTCCAGAGTTGTTATGAACGTTGATTTATTTTTACAATTTTATGATTACAGCTGTCCCATAATTGTGTCAGAAAATTTAAAAATGTATGGAAGATGTTCCAAAATTTACCTAACATAAATCTATCTCTGGTGAAATCCGTTTTTTGATAGGTCTAACCATTTAGCCACAAGAGGCCTCCAAAGGAAGGTCCCCACAACTTTATAGTTGCACCACCATTTAGCATTCTTTTCGGAGGTTAGTAATTAAACTTTTTAGCTTTTTGTAATGTTCCCATCGGTTACAGGCTATAATCTATAGGTTTGCAAAATTTCAAGTTTCTAGCTCATCTGTAAGTGGGTAAACATTCACCTCAGTGAGTGAGTCAGCCATGTGGCTTTATAGTATAGTGATTTAAAAATCACACCGGTAAACGGGAGTTAAACACAAGATTTTTGTCTTAGTACGTCAAGGCATAGGTCACGTGTTAGATTCCTGTCTACAGGTGTCAATTTTCAATATGAACGATATTTATATAATTCTCTAATACCCGTAATTTAAAGCTATAATAGCATGGATATGCAATCCTTAATAATGGTTTTACTGGTACTTACAGTGGACGTTGAGGCGCCACTTGTCTTCTAAGGCACTCTCAGGGATAGAAGGATTCTCAGCGCGACATGTCAGGTATTTACCGTCGTCATCTATGACAGGCACAAACGTCAATATGCTCAGATTCTGTCCCCCATCTTCTGAAAACTGCAACCATAACAACATCCCCACACAATATAATTAATCAAAAACTTAACGATTCGATTGCCTTTAAAAATGTTTTAATAAAGTTTTATAATTATTTGTTTTAAAATGTTTGAAATGATCCAGTGTATACCATAAATAATAATAAATAATTCAAAAAGTTATAATATAAATATGAAAAAGAAACTTTTACTTGTAAGCCATGATTGAATATATTTGTATGAATATGTGCTTAATATTACGTGGCAGTTTAAGAATATATTGGGTGACCTGGTGGTCTAGGGGTAAGGTGTCAGACTTCTGTGCTGGCGGACGGGGTTCAATCCTCGGTCCCGGCACAGATTTATCTGATTTCCAAACCCTTCCTACACCTCTGACAATACATATTGTGAATGTGTGGAATGCCAGGTCACCAAAGTGGTTCGGATTCCACGTTAAACTATAGGTCCTTCATTTCATCTCACAATCACCCTACCATTACACATTAGCGTAAGTGCGTATAACCCGAACGGGTAGTAAGACGCGGTGCTAATAATAATAATAATAATAATAATAATAATAATTTTTCTAAAAAATAAAGGAAAAATATTTTATAGAAATGTTTTATATCAATAAGAAATAAAACTAACTTAGCCAATGAAAACAAGCCTAAAACTATATAAATTCGGATAAATATAACATAGAAATTTACTAACTGGTTAGCAGGGTGTAGTTATACATAATTAGTAGATTTTATACTCGTTATCCTTCATAATCCAACAAGGGTCTAATGGTAGAGTAAGGGGGAAGGATCAAATAGTGAATTTCTGATAAATAAGATAAATAGTTACAGTGTTTTAACGTCCTGCTTATTTATCAATTTTAATGGGCAGCCACTGACTTTATGTATTTATCACCGTGTATTATACCGGTTGAGGCTATACGCATTTAGAATATATACTCTAATGGTGTAGGGATTATAAAGGAAGCATTTTAGAAGTAATCAATAGACATTTGCAATTCAAGAAAAAACACCTTCAGAAGACCTGACAGAGATTCGCACATCCGATCCCGTAATCAAAAACCCATTCTGAAACGAGAGTGATGCCTTAGACCATTTGGCCACTGAATATAGTTTTTACACTATATATTATCTTATAGTATGCATTTTTATTAGTATATTTCACTACATTTGGGAAATAAAGGGTCTAAATGTTTGAGATCAGCCACTTTTAAAAGGGTTAAGATTGGTTGCCTGCATAAATAATAAAACCGGTATTAAATATAATTATGAATTTGGGAAAATCTACCAAGATAGGAAAATAAATGTTAAATTTTACTTACAAAGGGAGAATCTCAAAGATGAAAATGTATTTCCAACTTTTTTTTTTACAATTGGCATAGTTTTTAAAATATCTTCACTAGACATAAATAATAGTGTTGCAGAGATTATGGGTAATCAGTTATAAAATACAAAAGAAAGGAAATAATTAATGTGTGGGGGAGAGAAGTTGGAATATAATACAAGTCGAGTCTCTTATCCGTAATGAAATGTTGAGACTTTTAACCGCAACAAAAAAATAGTTTTGTTTTTATTATCACGTTAAATTTTCCAATGTTTTACTATTCATATATAAACCACTTGAGGTAAAAACTCATTTAGTTTCCACTGGTTCGTTTTTATTCTTAAAATGTTCTTTTTAACAAGTAGGTGACCTGGTGGTCTAGGGGTAAGGTGTCAGACTTCTATGCTAACGGCGGGGTTCAATCCTCGGTCCCAGCAAAGATTTATCTGATTACCAAACCCTTCCTTCACCTCTGACAAGACATCTTGTGAATGTGGGTAATGCCAGGCTTCCACAGTGGTTCGGATTCCACGTTAAACTGTAGGTCCTCCATTTCATCTCACAATCACCCTACCATTACACATTAGCGTAAGTGCGTATAACCCGAATGGTAGTAAGACGCGGTGCTAATAATAATAATAATAATAATTCTTTTTAACATAAAATGTATCCAACGATCTATGTATTAAGTAGATCCTACACCTTAGTTCAATCGATAGCATGCACGCCTGATGAGCTAAGTGTCAATGTCTGAGAAACTTATCATTGGTGAAATGTAAGTTTACTCTTTCGGAGCTACAAATAAATAACTGGGGATTCATTTAATTGGCCGACTGATTTAATGAGTCACTATTTACTCGTAAAGACCGATGGTCACGTGAAGATTTGGGTTAGAATACTTGCCAGATATACTGAGGGTGGTATTACCTATATGGTTTAACACTCTTCTTCCACGCAAGTTAGGATAAATTACCTTTAAATGCTTCCTTCTTCATCCCTACTCCAGTAGAGAAATTATCTTATGTGTGTATGACCCTAACAAGTCGTAAATAGACTTGGTGGTAAAAAGAAACAAAGAAAGATTGACTAAGAGAAGGGTAATGCGTCTTTTCTTAGTCGTGTTTTGATAGATAATAAGTTAGTTGGTAAAGTGAATTTTCTATGCCTAAATAAAAATCTTTGTTATAGTTATGAAGTAGCATGCATTTAAAGGGAGTGAATCTGTATTAATAATAAGAACGGATGTATAACAAATTTGTGGTATATAAAACTGAAAATGGGGGGAGGGTGCATTTGAAAATACCTCTCCCCTTCCCATAACCAGCAATCCCAGTTCACTACGAGTCTGACGCTTTAATAATTATTATTTTCATCATTGATATGTATAGAAGAATAATTTTTATTTTAGAATTAATTTGTTCAAGTTAAATTGCTATTTAATAAATATGTATACTTCTTACGGGCTTAAGTTCATTATTTCGTAAGTTTTGTATAAGTATTGGACATCTGGAAACAAGGGGTTTTTAGCTTTTAATCCTAATTGGGTGCAATCATGGGATCCACATGTGATATAACATCCTGGTACTAACACTCTCCTTGTTAATATGAGTTCACACACTTAAAATAGAGTTTTATAATTATTATCAATTAAATTGGGATGAAAGTGATTTCTACTTAAGGCGAGTGTAATTGATTATTATTTTACTTTTTATTAATAAAATAAATTAAATACTGTTTGAGAATGTACATGTTTAGTTTAACTTTCTACACAAAGCAATCCAATTAGCTATTGAAAATTGTTGTTGAGCATATTGATATTTGAGCAGAAACCCTTTAAGTAAATTATTATTATTATTATTATTATTATTATTATTATTATTATTATTATTATTATTAGCACCGCGTCTTACTACCCGTTCGGGTTATAGGCACTTACGCTAATGTGTAATGGTAGGGTGATTTTGAGATGAAATGGAGGACCTACAGTTTAACGTGGAATCCGAACCACGGTGGAGGCCTGGCCCTTTAAGTAAAACAAAAGTGTTTATTTAGCATCTGACACCATGTTTGTTCGGCCAGACATTCCTGGTATTCTACTGCCAGTGGCGGATATGTAACCGTTTTCTGAAGTACACCAGCTAGGTGCAGTTACTTGGTCTCGATGTGATAATGTGATGGTAATGAAGACTATTATATGGTGCAAGTAGAGAGATCTTAGACATAACTTAAACATAAGAAATTGGACCCTGGAAACCACAGTAACAATATTTCTCTTTGGAATAGATACATATGTAACCATCGGGAATAAAACACGGGGCCTCTATATTAGTAGTGAAGAATTTTGACCACCAGGCAAAGTGGCCAGACAAACAGGCTAGCCAAAAGGAAGGGTTGTAACCATATTAAATAAATCCTTTGTCAAAGATTCAAAATATTTAATAATACCGTATGTAGAAAATTAAACAAAATAAATATACCGAAACAATAAACTATCAATATTTTTCAAATTAAAATATGGTTTAAGAAACGCTAATACACTTGCTTTCCAAATTGCATACAAACTTGACTTTAAAAAAAATATTTATTTAAGCTGCATCTTACTACACGTCCGAGATATTCAAATTCAATTACACGAATGGGATAGTTAAGCGTTTGTCAAAAATTATAAGAAAATATACCTCCATTTGCTTGGAGAGAGTGTGTAAAGATGTTAAGTAGCCCGTCCGGACTTAAAACACAGATCTCCACGCCAATGTTAATCTGAATTACAGGAGTATGACGTTTAGTCTGCAAGTCCACGGTGTGGAGCCGTTATAACTATACGTGTAGAAAGCGTAATTATAGTTTTAATTGTTACGTTTTCAAAAAAATAGCATCAGTTGAGTTGGTTAAATAAAAAATAATTTTATATTATTTTTAGATTTTTATAATATTCAATAAACAAATAAATTTCATTTTTAGCTGAATATAATAGTCAACCAATCTGTGAAGTCATATTCTTTCAGGTAACGTTCTTCTTTCGAATATGATAAAACTTGTTTTTTAATTCGTTATGGATGTTTTTTCATTTATTTGAGGTATTCAACTTACAATGTCTGAACTGACAATATATCATCAAACGAGAATTTAAGTGAGAGATAGCTATAGGTCTAGTATATTTTCCATGGTTTTTTCATATACCACAATCGACTTGGGACCAACGGCCATACCTCTCCTCAGAATAAATTTCTCAAGAAAAAACCGTAAACCTCAGCTGGGTTTAAATCCATGTTATTGGGTTCTGAGACAAGGACTAAACCCAAGACTACTAAGCTGAAGGTCGACTTTATATTATTATTAGCACCGCGTCTTACTACCCATTCGGGTTATACGCACTTACGTTAATGTGTAATGGTAGGGTGATTGTGAGTTGAAATGGAGGACCTACAGTTTAACGTGGAATCCGAACCACGGTGGAGGCCTGGCATTCCCCACATTCACAAGATGTCTTGTCAGAGGTGAAGAAAGGGTTTGGTAATCAGATAAATCTTTGCCGGGACCGAGGATTGAACTCCGGCCGCCAGCATAGAAGTCTGACACCTTACCCCTAGACCACCAGGTCACCGTGTCGACTTTATAGATTATATATGAATACTTGAACTTTTTTTTAATTTTAGGTAATATTCCACACCAATAACTATCAATAAAACCTAAACAAGTAAGAGAATTATCAAACAAAATAAAGTGGAATTATCAATAAAACTTAACAATATAATATATTTAATCACCAAAAGCCCTATTTAATTTTTAGAAACAAACATATATAAATATGTTTTTTCAATAGATCTAAGAAAAATATGAAATATATATGTTTTTTAATTGTATGCATGGATGGTTTTAAAATTTTTATACGAATTCCCATGTTTTTCTCGTGGGTCCTTAAAGCGGAAATGCTTAATTGGTGCCAAATAATGACAATACCATGTTGGTGAGGTTGTATGTTTGCTTGATAAACGGATAAATTAATATCAACATTATCTCGTATTAATGGTATTTTACAATTCTTCAAAAACCAACAATTTAATATTAAAAACAAATATCTTATTTACTGATTGGGATTATATTTTTATTTTTTATGTAGAGTTTAATTTAGTTCATCTAAATTGTATTTTATGCCTTGTGTAAATATAAACCGGATGTTAAAATGCCAAAGCCTATCAATATCAAATTAATACCCATCAATGTTTTGTTAACATTTGGTGTATGATTTTCATGTTTAAATTTTTAATAACGTTTTCACATAAAAAAAATCAAACACATGGAGTAAAAGTGTATGTATTCTTTTGTCTTGTTGGTCATTTAGTAGGGGCTGGGATTATAGTATCAGTGTGATTGATTGGTTTTAATAAATTGACTGCTCGTAAATCCTCCTATTACAATCAATCTATAATCGACCTCATATTATTTCTAAATGATTCTACCTTCGGTATCTCGAGCGTATTGGCTTAAATATGTTATTAACTCGGACGGTTAGTAAAATAAAAGAAAGAGTGATAAGAGAAATAAAGGCTCGTTTATTTAATAAGAAAATGCACTGACGCTTTGGTGACATAAAGAATAATACAAGTTTAAAATTGTATAGATGTAGTATGCTATCTATAAGATCTAATATTGGATGACGCGGAGGAGTGAAGAGAATTCTGGGGGCTGAAGGAGGAGGCAGAGAAAGGGTGCATTGTCTGTCTAAGTTCACTGACAAAAGGAATGAACATTTCGTAAGACAGAACACCTAATAGTAGCTAATAATAGTAATTTATAAAAACATTTAGCATTCCATAATTAATAAACATAGCGATGTGTCTAAAAATTGCATAAGTCACGTACCCCTTTAGTAACCATAATATCTTCAATGCACCCCTTAAAAATCTTCTTAGGAAATTAGATAAATACATGTTATCTTGGAAAGTATATATGGCGATTCCAAATTTTAATAAAGCTGTCGGTCTAAGGAATCCTTCTTGCACCAGACTGGCCTGATGATGGGGGCAATTTGGATTAAAATCCAATTCTTAAATAGTTTTCCACTATATTCCACGAAATTCCAGTACATTACCTTTAAAATACTTCCTTACTTATCACTCTTCCAATAGAGTAATTATTTATAACGAACAGGTAGTATAAAACATTTAGATACAACTTATATTTAAATAAAATTGTTGATGTAAGCTAAACAAGGCCAGCCAGATAACAGAAAGGCTGATAAAATCCTATAAGTCACATCAAAATCTTCTTCAATTTGTTTACCAGTATTAGGTTATCAACATATAGGTTACGTGGCATACACCTTAAAATCCTCTATGACTATTTATGGGTACTATTGTCATTGTTTGGAAACCCTGGATCTATAGAATTTATCTAATAACCTAAAGTTTAATAATAAAATGGTTATATCTCTAAATCAATTTCTTAATTAGATCAAGCAGTTGAAATAAATCATTTAGCATAATATGACTAAATATAGATTATTTTTTTCTTTAATGTTGGTTCTTCCTATTATTTAATCTCTTATCGGTAGGAACAATGTGTAATTTGATTTAACTATCTCACTTGACTGTTCACTGTTATAATCATTTGTGACTTAATTATATCATACTCTAATAAACTAGGATGACAAAGAGATCTTTGTTAAATGCACTAACATTCACCTGAAATAAATAAAATGGTGGAAATTCACGTTTAGGTTAGATGTGTAGGTTACGTCTTACTAATAATCGTTAAATTCTTTTTATTATAAATTAATCGTTTCAATCAAATTTAAATATTTCTCTTTAGATTTTAATTGAAAATATAAGAGTATTACATCATAAAGAATTCTTAAAAAATAAAGGAAAAATATCCATTGTTTTAAATTTTGTTTCTTATATATGAAAACTTTAACAAGTATATTTAAAACTCATGAACTTCATGCATTTAAACATAAGGAATATAATAGGCGGTGAAGAAAATGAAAGGCATTAATTATTTCGTATGTTCATCACAAAACTCATATATTTTTCATTCATCTTGAGTACTTTTCTTCCTTTTTTGTCTTTTAGGTGGGGATATAAAGTAAGAGAAAATTAAGTTCGGCCTCTGACGGGGGACACTCACAAAAATATGTTGTCAAAGAAAATGTCTAATTAACTTTACAGAAATATAGTCTCACTGTTGAGTGACAGATATGAAAAGTCTTATTAAAACTTTTAATGACTAGGTGGTATACAGATATTTAAAATTATTTCAATTTGTTTGTCATTAAATTGACACAAATGAGTGTTTTTATTTCCCTTACAATTTATTAGTAGTTAATCATTTTGATACACAATGACATTAACTATTGCAAAGTATATAAAACAATCATCAATAAATATCATATTAATATTTAAGTCTTTCAAAACTATTAGAAAAATTCTACAAATAGTTTTCTTTGTTAAAATATTGATGTGCTGGTCAAATTGAAAATATAAACGTATAAAAACTGTATGTGTTTTAATAATTCTCTTTTCTATCAATGCGGTTTAGGTTATTTTACTGAACAAGTTTATTGAAACTATTTCATTAAAATTAATCTGTAATTGATTAATTAAACATATATGGTGTAAGTTTTTCTAGTTTTAAATATCTAGATTATATCTATATCACAAAAGTCTTAGATAAATAATATAAAAGTGCGTGCTTTAATTATAAATTTAATCTTATATTAGCATGGAATTGAAAATGTAGATGTTAGAATATTCAATATATATGGTATTATGGAATATATCATAATTTATACTCTCTGCTTATTAAACTAAATCATAAATAATGAATACACTACGTCCATAACAGATCCTGCCTTAAAATATGAGCCAAGACTTACCCTATGCATAAGAAAAATTCTTGATAGCTCAGTGGTTAAAGCATTGTTTACTAAGCCAAACGTCTAGGATTCGATTCCCATGTCCAGGTGTCATCTTTCAATTTAAAAGGATAAAAAGAAAATTATTTGAATACTGGTCAGTATTGCATAAATTGATTTTAATTATTATATATTATTTCCTATGTTTCTATCTCACAAATAACTATCATGCTTATTTATCAAGTTTCAACAGAATAACTTTGATACGTGTATTAAACTTAAGAAATGTTTGAATAAACCTATAGAATATTGTAGAATTAAATTTTTCATATCTAAAATAGTTTTGGTTTATTTGTCATACCATGATCAAAATGTGGCAGACTTAGTTATCTTTCGGTTCAAGATGTGTTGTATCAACAAAATTCCGTAGAGTATATTTTTTATTAATATAACATAATTTTTTAGCAGAAAATAACATTGAACAAACAATAGAGCACAAATTGATTAATTTACTGACAACCCCTTCATCTGTGTATTACTGACAATTATTTAATTATTATTTTTTAATGAAGCAATTATATGTCAAGAAACAATTACGAAATGTCCCACTGGAACAATATTGTTGTTCCTTTTCCTTTGTTTTAGTATTTGCTACCTTGTTGTGGGAGGGGGTGAAGGGGTGGTGAACTAATTTTTGTAAGTGGTATCAAATATTACATCCAATGACAGACTAATTGAACTAAGTGATATCGAATGTTTTATCTTTTGACCTGAAATTATTTAGTGAGGAGAAAGCAATATCCAGTCACGAAGACAAGAAAAAAAAAATTAAAGGAAGTAAAAAAAAATATATATAGGGTAGCAGTGGGTAATAGGGCGTGAAAAATTGGTTCTCTTGTATTAACCGCTTGAGTTTGATGAGGAGTTACCATCCTGAAATATCGCTAGATGTGGGAAATAGAAAGAGAAGTGGATAAAAAATAGAGGGTGTATGTGTATAATGCGAATCAATTTATTGAAGGGTGTAGTGGCGAAATGAAAGTTGAAGTAGTTACGTAAAGTAGAAGTGATGTTAACTTTAAAACTTTGTTATATTTTTATGTTCAACCATTAAAAGATATTAATTCTCAAGCTATTATTTGTTCATAAAAAAGAAAAATTCTTTTACATTTCATTAGAAAAATATCAAAGAGTTTAACTTAATTAAAATTAATTCATAAAGTATTTTATTTTTATTTTTGAGAGCTAAAACTGTTTACTTCAAGGATTAAAGACCAAAAATAATTTAGTACTACACCAATAGTTGATGTTTCAGTCTTTAAAGTGCTTGAATAGATTATTAGAAATTTATAAACACCAGATACCAAGTGGATTTGTAACATTTCTGTATGAAAATGTGTGAAAAAAACAGGAGGAGAGAATGATTAAAGTACTTTTATAATTGTTTTGTGAACTCTCATTTAAATCAATTAGTTTTCTTTAAAATTAAAAACTACACTAAACTAAAACATTAACTTTTGCTTCCAGATTATTTAGTTATCTATAATTAACCAAAATAAATGAGTTACTTTGTATTTTTTATAATATAAAATATCAAATTTTAAGCTATGACTACTCTGATCGGTGGCTGCGTGGTCTAACATGGTATTATCGTGTTGGACTATAAGGGTTTGAGCCCAATCCAGTGAACTCTTGGTGGTTTTCCATTCTCCCTCCACGAAAATATGGGTACACTTATTCAAAATTAAGCCTTCCTAAGCCCTAAGCAATTAGGGTAGTTAGTGCATATATGCATAACATGAACAGGTAGTAAGACGCGGTGCTAAAAAAACTATGAAAATTAGCTTAAATAATATGAATGTGTAGGATAAAAGCAAATAATTTGTTTTTAAATCTAGTAAACCTCAAGCTCATATACTAGTTAAGGTTTAATCTATATTTAAAAACATCTGATAGCCATATATCATCTACTTTGTCAGCCCTCTTAACGTTTTATGTAGAAAAGATATGAGTAATCCAAATTTAAATATTTGGTGAGTTTGATTGCCGTTAAAACTTTCCTAAATGAGTTTCACTATATTACATATTTTTCTTAGAGATTATTTTTAAATAAATGCATTAAAATATTTTTGAATATTATCAACTGCAAATTGTGATAAATCTTCATGTCTTATTATAATTTTTACCCTCTTTTATGGTCACATATTTTAGGGCATTCTCTCGCAGCAGAATAGACTTTCAATAATGGGGGCATCAGGTCCCAATTCCCGGTCAGTTTTACTGAGGTTGTTTTTCCTATGTGATTTTAAACTCTTCCTACATAAAAATGCTAGTACAATTCCTATAAATTCAACCTTTATTTTCTCTAACAAACTATCATAAATAGTACATATGCGTACAGACCAAACGGGTAGTAAGAAGCTGTAACTAAAAAAAAAATAATTGTTAACTGTCATTAAAGACAGGAATGTACAGAAATAAGGATGGATAATATTAAGGATACTAATTAAGGTTGAATGGAAAGGAAATCTAGTTAGTTAATTTCATTCGTTGAAAAATATCACCTAAGCATGGTAATTTATTCCAAAACCTTTGGTTTAGTGCATCAAGCCAAAGGTCCTGGGTCTTATTCTCGTATCCATGTCTAATTTTTGAACGAAATTTAAATTTATTTAATCGTGCTATCCTCTAAATGGACATCCCCGTAATTATATTGACTTGAATGTGTTGTGTGTTAATTTTACTAACTCTAGTTAAGGCAAACATTTTATAGGTTTTTAAAACATTTTCAAAGCATTTTTTTAACAAAATAAGTTAAATTTAGATTTAGTTTAACCTTCTTATATATTATCTCAAGGATTTTTCTATATTATCTTATTCATTGACTAATTTGAACATAGCTTATATTCATTTAAAAAGATTATGTTTAAATACGTTTGTAAAATATTTAAGATCCTGTAAGATCAATATGTGAAGATGTAAAATAAAACTAGACATATCTAATATGAAGTATTTTCTTAATTCAATCCATACCATTTGTTAAAAAAAGGTATGTAAAAACCTGAACCCAAACTTGGGTAACCTTAGATTCAACCTTAAGGAATGTGTCAGAAATAAGCTGAAAAGAGGAGAGTAAATAATGGAAGGAACTAACAAATGGCAATTGGCCGAGGTTAAAATCTAGTAGCCAGATTAGTCAGACTAAAAGTGAATGAGCAAGGATTTATATATGAAACTTGGGGAACCATTAAATTGAGTTCAACCACCAATTCTTGGTTTTAGGTTTTGACTTCCTAGGAGGTTGTTGGCAGGAACTTGTAAAGTTAGGTTCATAGCAGCTTGCTAAAATATCATTGTTGGTTACAAGTTTCAAAAGACACAAAAACACCTCCACAAAATCCACCACTGTACTCAGTTTTTTACCATTTTGTGAAAACGGAATTTAATGCCATTAGTGACCAACAGCGTTGATTTTTCAATCGACTTGTACTCCATGGCGTTCGATATAAACCTACTAAAATATTTTATGTTTGGCAGAGCAATCGATGTTGTACCCAGGACTCAATTCAACCAACTGCTCAAAGTAGCCCACACTCAATTCGAGTAATTGAAAAGGTAAACAATTCACTTGGGAATCAATACAATATCATCTGAAATTGAACCATTCCATTTGAGTCTAGGAAGTTGTCAACTTGTATTTAGTATCGAGCCATCCTTGAGGCGCACTAAGTATTTATATGAATTAGGCCCTAGGTTTCCCCAGGCATAGTTCATTTGGAAAGCAGTGAATTGAACACTTTCTTAAAATTAGTAACTACAAGTATATGTCTAACATTTTAGGAGCACTTCATACTTAAAGGAAAAAAATATCCCTACACGACGCTATTTCCATGAAAATGGTAGCCATGTAGCATAAAAGCCAATGAAACAAACCTCACATATATCAAATGGTTTTAATATTAACATATTATTTGCTCTAGGAAAGATATATCTGAGTTTTCGCCATTTTCTTAGACCTAAAATTCGGTGACACTTAATATGAAACGTCGTTGAAAATTAGCCAACTTAACTTTTTAATGAATGGATTTTAAAATTACAAAGTATAAATTGTAACGGAGCTTAATCCTGTAACGACATATTGCTACCTAATAAACTCAATTTCAGTTTCAACCGTATTTTAAAATAAAACAGTATTTCATCATATTTAAAAACTTTGCGGAAATTTGAAATATATATATATCAGCGCTCCAGTGTGTGTCTTTCTAAAGATATATTACTTTACTTTCTCTCTTCAAAAGAATCGAACTCGAGATTTTGATAAAAGTTGAGGTTTCATAACCCCCTGAAACTAAAAATGGGTGATTGGAATTCAGTTTTTCTGCCTGTCTGCATCTCGGGCTAGTGAACAATTTTTGTTACCGATTGGGCTAATACTTGATATCTGGGATTTTCATAAGTTCCCCTCTAGGGATATTTGGAATTAGATATCCAACCCTAAATTTCAGGGATTTTTTTTACTATAGGCAAATATAGAAATATCTATTATCTCAAAACTCGCTCTAACGATTTTTATTAAATGTTATACCTTGACACTAATTATAATTATAAACAAGATGGAAATTATAATTTTCTCATTTAAATGACTTTGAGAGTACTTTAAATTGAGGAAAATTTTCAATTTCATTATTTATTCGGAACTATTTGAGATACAAAATAACATTTCATTGTTAAACTGTATTGCAATTAAAACTAAAATTATTTTTAAAATATATATTTTTTTAAAACCAATAATTTCTGATATACAAGGAAATATGTAAATTTTTAATCCAGGTCTTTGAAATTGAATTAGATTCCTATAAACTTTGGTGGACAAAGATGTCTCGCTTTTCTCAATTTTATGTAACAGTGCTCCTGGTTCCTAATGCCAAAAAATAGGTAAGTGACATTGTATGTTATTTTATTTATTATCTTTGTTCTAGTGTTTCTATAACAATTTATAGAACTATTATTTCGTTTTACCCATCTTACAATTTTTTAGTAATATATATTTTAAGATAAAAACGAAACAAAGTCTATTTTGTGCCACCAAACAATTTTTTCAAATATAACAAACACATTCCAATCACGTCTCATATTACATTTCACATAGTTTTAGCATTATAGATAAAAACAATATTTTTTCCTATATGTTCCCCGTATCCTCATTTTACTACCCCTGCAAAATAGTTTACATCGATTGAATATAAATTATTACTGCCCATCAACTCTCCTTCAGTACACTCGGAAAGGATTATATCCATTAACTTTTCTTCAGTTGCAAACCAGAATAACGATTCTGTCTGCAACGTCATTTAAATGCGGAACTTTTAATTTTTTGGTTTAGTGATATATTATCTATTAAGTAAATAAAATTATATATAAATTACTATTGGTAAAACGTATCTATATTTATTTATCAAGTTGAAATAATCTAATTTAAATTATGTATACATACTTTTTAATATGAATCATTATCTCTTCCTCTCTTTCATTCTATCAAATATCCTACACAAAATCTTCTTGTCTGATACATTATCTCAGTCAGAAGTGAGTCTTCCTACTTGACTAAAGATCTTGAACTCAATTCTAGACCTTGGTGTAAAAACAAGCTTTTTTTAAATTGGAATATCCATTTTTAACAGATAGTTAAAATTAAATAAATCTGTATGTCACGTGCTGTTAATTATATGGTTCTAAACGTTCACGTAAAATATCCCTAGTAATTAATTTAAAAATTGTAAAAATAGACTTAATATCCATGTTAATGTTTCTTCACTGATACACGTGTACTATATCTTCCCTATCCCTTTTATTCCATAGATGCACATGCTTTTCCTAATCTAAGCTCTTCTAATATCGCGTGTAACTAACCCCTCCGCCCGCTATAGTACAACAAGCACACATGAAAGTGTTCGTGCGGGGTTTACTTCCACACCTGACGTCAATGAAGTTCATTGTAAAGTTGAGGTAGAGGATGAAGAATCGCAAACACACACACACACACAAAGGCAACTCCGCAACGAGAACAAAAAAAACAAAAAAAAACGCATAATGGAGTGGTGGCAGGTAGGCTACCATCTAAGCCCTTACACTTCTTGCTCATGTTGTTAAGGCGAACAAAATGTGCTTCCCTGCGAAAAGTTTTCAGCAAGAACAAAAAATTAAAACAACCCGCATCGTTAGGTACAGTTCCAATTCCATTGTTTATACCAAGGAGGTTTTTTATATAAGAGGTTTTCTATTATACCTCCACACAAATATGCCTCGAGTTCTTTTAGGTCTACCATCTTAGTTTGTAATATATTGTGATGAAATTTATTTCATCAGCTTTCATCTTGGCTAGCGGATAAACCCTCTAATAATTGTAGATGGCCATTACGATTATTCAATCTATCTAAGGGGAAATAATTGCTTGGAAGCAGCTCAAGATGACAACTAGCACCGCCCACTTGGATTTCTGAATTAGTTAGCTGAAGTAAGGTTGGCAGCAATGAAAAGGGAGGGGTAAGATGCAGAAGTTGAGTCGAGAATTGAGAAAAATAAAATGTTGATGGCATTCGAACGCCAATTAATACGAGGTGAAGGCAGGGATTATATTTTCTGCTCACCGGGGATGTGCGAAGGAGGATTGATACCGCCATCAAGATATGATTCCGACATGTAAAGCAATTTTCCAAGTGCAGTTTTGTAGCTTTGAATGTATTTTATTGTGTTATTAAATATATTTTACAGTATATACTTGTGAGTTATAGTCTCTAAGAACCTCTTTTTACGGGGTCTTCCCACCCGGGTTACGCGAATGAGAATCTGTTATCCAGTTCCCAAACATTTTGTCCTGAAGGACATGTTGGTGGCTACCGTGATCCTGTGGGAGGAGATTCCAGACCCTCCCACAGTCCCACGTGCGGCCAAACTTGTCAAGCCACGCAAGGGTCACGGGAAGTTTCAATATAGATCTGTCCTTTATTTTTGTGAATAAATCCATAAGGATAAATTTCACTCCATTTTAGAATCTTATGTTTCATATTAGGCCATGACTCTTTTTACTAATGACTAGCTTGGACCCTCAGTGAGTAGTGTGGTATGAATCCTGGGTTCGTGCCTAAGCTTGTGCTATATATATGTATATATATATATATATATATATATATATATATATATATATATATTTGTGTTTAAGAAATTTACTGGAAGTCTTATATATATATATATGATGTTGCTTAAGTCTATTCTGGAATTAGAAATTTAGTTAATACTTTTAATGTTTCTTAAGCCTTTTCTGGAATTATAAAGTTTAGTTAATACTTTTAATGTTTCTTAAGCCTTTTCTGGAATTATAAGTTTAGTTAATACTTTTAATGTTGTTTAAGCCTATTCTAGAATTATAAAATTTAGTTAATACTTTTAATGTTTCTTAAGCCTTTTCTGGAATTATAAAGTTTAGTTAATACTTTTAATGTTGTTTAAGCCTATTCTAGGATTATAAAATTTAGTTTATGCTTTTAATGTTTCTTAAGCCTATTCTGGAGTTAGAAAGTTTAGTTTATACTTTTAATGTTGCTTAAGCCTATTCTGGAATTAGAAAATTTAGTTTATGCTTTTAATGTTGCTTGAGCCTATTCTGGAATTAGAAAGTTTAGTAAATAATTTTAATGTTCCTTAACATTATTCAGGGTACGAAAGTTTAGTTGATGTTTTTAAACTATAAAGTGCACCTAATTTAGTTTAGTTAGTTCCCTTAAATTATATTTAGGAGAATTTTACCATTGTTTAAATTTATCTTAACTTACACTTAATAATTATTATTTTTTGTCAAACAAATCTTTTCCCCTCTGTTTTCGATCAATCTTATGTACCTACAAAATTTCCCTAATGTAAACAATTTTGTGAAACTTTCTAACCAGGGTCATATTTATATTAACATTTTAAAATAAATCTGTGTATTCGACATTTCATTTTCAGGATGACTAACGAGTTGTACGGAGAAACTGGATTTTTCTTGCGGTCACCGTAACTGGTGCCGAACATAAATTTAACTCTAGTTTAGGTTTAATGGGTCCTGGTTCCCAAATTATATAAAATCTAGTGGCACCCATTGCGTCAGGCTCCCTCCTGACGTTTTGTGTACTTCAGTTTTGTCTCTTCACTACACCTTGTTAGTTATCGCAAACTCCAACTCACCCCCAACTCATCCTGTAACCGGCCGGGCCTTCGTACCAGTATTTATAGAGAAATTTCGTTACAATATTAAGGTATTTAATACATATTTGTGTAGACCAATTGGGTAGTGAAATAAGATTACAATTAAAATGAGTAAACTTATTTTTAAAAATAATGACGCTATACATAGGCATAATTGATAATTAGTTACATCTGTTGGTATTTGAGATATTTCACGTTTAACTTTTATCCTGACAAAGAGCAAGGTTACTTTGAATGGTTCCGCTAAGATGCAGATTATAAGATAAAGCTAGAGTATAATACGTTAGTTAAATCTGTAACCTTTCAGGTTGAATGGAGTGTACACTTTATAAATAGAAACAATTTAAAATTCGAAGTGTTTTCTTTTCTTTTTTAGCGTATGGCATTACTGGCAATAAGGGACAATTCATCAGGTTCGGTCGCCTGTATGTAGACTACTCATTCTGGTGGCACAGATCGTTGTCCAGGGTACACCACAGGAGGTTTTCTACACGTACCAGCAATGAGATGATGTGATAATATAGAATGTGGAAGTGTGGGCCAATGTAAGTCTTAAACATACCTTAGACCTAATTTTCCAACCCCTGGCGAACTTTAGGATAACCCCTCTAAAGAGAACAATACCAAGGTATCAGCCGGAAATTGAACTCAGGACACCTAGGTTCGTATCCAAATGCACTGACCCCATAGGATATTTTATGGCTATTGCATTGCTATTAAATTTCTCTTTTGTAAATTTTGAACAATTAAATAGGTAATTATTGAATGTTGAATCTAAAATGAGAGAGATAGAATCGTTATAACCGATTTTGAGAAAATTTAAATTCTCTCTATTCACCCTTTTGTAAGCTGCTATTAATATAGGTTTAGACATTCGGAGTTACAAAAACCTCTTTTTAATGTTAGGGGGTCATGAAACGTCGACATCCATCAACATCTCAGGCTAGATTTTTCTGGACGTTCGTAATAATTTACCTTAAAGTGTTGGCAAAGTTAAAATAAATATATATTTCTGTATAGCTTCAAAACTTTTAGTTTTACAAAAATATATTTCATTTAAAATATATTTGTTATAAATAGATTCATATGTATGCAATTATAAACACTTTAATATCTCAAAGACTTACGGCGATAAAGTTAAAAATTAGAATTAACACATAAGGCCGTAACCCTTAAGATCATTTTGACAAAAAGTAGAGATTAACCATTTGGTTCGTAATATTTATCAAAATTTATAAATAAAATTTAATCAAAATCGTTAAAGCTGATTTTGATAAAATTGATTTTTTTTCCTTTACGCCCTTAAACTACCCTTAATTTTAGGGTTGGATATCCAATTCCAAAAGTTCCTCCGAGTAAATATATAAAAACCCTACATATCAAGTTCTATCCCAATCGGTAAAATAGTTTAGGCTCTAGCCCGAGATACAGAAAGACAGACAGACAGATGGACCGATAGACGGCATTACGAAAAAACCACATTTTAGGGCTCGGGGTGGTCATGGGACGTCGACATCCATAAATATTTTAGGTTATACATTTTTTTTACTGTCGCAATACTTTACCTTTAGTTTTCGAAAATTAAAAAATATATATATTTGCGTATAGCTTGAAAGTTATTGAATTATAATAATTTGTTAAGAATAAAATATTTGTTACAAATAGATTTACATACTTACAATGATAAGTAGTTCCATATATCAAATATTTGTGGAGAGTGAGAATTTACGCATCTGACCGGAGTCCTTAAAGTCATTTTGCTGTAATTTTGCTAGTAGCCATTTGCTTAGAATATTTATAAATATTTAGAAAGAAAATTTAATCAATATCATTAGAACCGATTTTGAGAAAATCGACTTTATTCTTTTAACCCTTCAGTAAACTACCCTTAATTTATGGTTAGATATCCAATTCTAAATCTTGTCGTGGCAACCCCATGAATACCCTAGATACCAAGTACTGGCCCGATCGATAAAATATTTCAGGCTCTTGTCGGAGCTACAGACAGACAGACAGACAGACGGAAATTCAAAAACAACTTTTTCGGATTTGTATGGGGGGGGGGGGAGTCATTAACCTTCGATATACATCAAAATCTCGAGTTTGATTTGTTTTACGACCCCAATACTTTCTCTACCTGTAAGATAGCGAGAAAGTAAAAAATTATCTATTTATAAAATATCGATAGTAGCATATTTATTCAACATGACTGTATAAAAATAAGTAGAAAATGCGTTAAAAAAAACTCAAAAGATCATAACAATGTTTAAAAATGAGTCAAAGGGAACTAAAACTAAGAAAATATGACCTAACATTCCAAAAATGAAAAAAATGACAAAAATAGACTTATAAAATAAACAGTTCATTATCCAGGATATCATGAACATTATTTATGTACACACGAGCATTGTCTGTGATGGATCAATAAACAATCAAATGTCATCAAAATTCGACGCCTGTTTATTAGAAACCAATGACAGCATTTACCTCTTGGTATAGGATAAATTATCATTATTTTTACATATGAAAATTAGGCAAGGAATTTATTTCATATTCTTATTTAAATTGTTTTAACCCTATAAGAATATACATATTTATGTGCTGTTCCAAATAGTCTCTTATATTGTTTCTCTAGTGTAAGGATACTTATTTTAACATTTTGTATTTCTCTGCCTCATGGGTAAAATCTATACTTCAGAGTAGATCCCGTCTAACCCAGATGTGGCTTTAGGTGGTAATGTCAGTGGCCTGAAAAGGAGTAGAGGGTAGGGGTGGAAGGTCTAAGCAGAGCTGGATGGGAAGTGTGTTGAAGGGGAGAAGGTGGGGGTAGTTTGGGTACGCAGTCAAATGTGGCTTCCCAGGGCGCGCGGGGTGGTATTTGTGCCAATTAGACAAGCACCACAGTTAGTACCGATCACGCCTGCCAACGTCACCGCAAAACTAGATATATATGTGTGTATTGTGTGTGTGTGTGTGTGTGTGTAAGAGCGCGTGTGTAGGTTGAAAGTGGAGGGGGATTGTTAGGACGAGTGGACTCGTGTGAAAAGGAAATTCTCTGAACGGTCACTGGAAATATTCTGAGTCACTGAAGCTTAATGTAGCGGGTGTTACATAGGCGTGGAATAGTGTGGACTAATTATTAAAGTTCACCATAATTTTTTCTTTTGGGTCAGTAGGTCAACATGTCCTATTAAGTTTTTATTTTGTACTATGCTTTGCTACTAATTTGGAACCGCCACGTTTAATCAAACTATTTGTAAGGAATGAAGAATGTATAAATTAAGTTGTACATAAAGTACCCACTTCGTACGGAAAGAGAGTGAAAAATTATATTTAAAAAAAATACTCTCAGTTCACCCAACAGGGATTAAAGCCACAGTCTCCTTGACACCAGCAATCCAGATCAGATGAGGATGATTTCTTATCCTGCGTGCCACACAATTATTTCTTAAGTTTCAAACTATAAGTTATATATTATTTTTACAAAAAAAAATTATAGTGATATTTTATACTTATCTTATAATACCTGCCCTAGTAAATAGTCTTAAACTCATTTAGAGTAAATAACTACACCAGTTATATCTATTGTTTGATTCAATAATAAATGGATTTGGTATATTATTATCCCTTTTTTTTAAGATAAAGTAAAATTAAAGATGTAAAACCAGAATCCTTGATTTTCCTAATCATTCGAGTCCTATGGTATTCGAGAAATTAGAGATTAGTAAAAATCTCAAAAAGGTATGTCTAATATAAGTATTACGAATATTTAACAGTTTTAATCAATGTTTAAAAAAAATTTGAATGAAGTTTTTTTTACTTGTGTAGTTGGGTGAGTAACAAACCCATAAAAGGGTATAAAATTGAATTGACACAATAAATTTTTTTTTAATTGTTCAATTGTTCATAACGCAATCAACACGAAAAACTAACTAGTATTTACCAGTGTCATCAAGACTCAAGAAGCTTTTTAAAACTTAAATTGAAATAAATTCACCTTAATTTATATCGCACAATTTTAAAGATTGAAAAGATTCGATTTTTAGATTTGGATTAGAAAGAAAAATATATATTAATTATAAAATAGCATTTAAGAAAATTATTTAGTACTTATTTTTATCTAAAATATATGTTAGGCCATATATCACTTTATTTAAATAATTTAATCAATATAAAGTGGTGTTGCCTTTTAATTTCAATTAGGTTTTTATGTAATAAACCTGGATTATAGTGATCAATTAATATATATATATCCAGATATAAATTTATGACCTATTATAAGAAACATTATAAATAATTGGATAATTTACATAAAAGAAAGGCCTACAATCAATGAAAAAAAGAAGCAATTACTAAGTTTATTTGTAACACAACGTGTTTATTGAAACAAGCTGTGTGACACACGGTACAATCTTGTATATATGTTAATCAGTAGGACAAATCCGTTTGTTTTACGTTGACACATTCGTTCTAATACCTTATGATCCTATGATTTAACCGTGTCGTCAAACAAGTAAATGTGTATAACATTAATAATTATTATATCTAGTTAAATAATGACATACTCATTATATATGCAAACATGCTCCATGAGATTATATTTCTTACATAATTAGTTAAATATGACATATCTTATCAAACATATGTTACAGCTCTATATCTCGTACATCAAAGCATATTCTGTTGAGACATATTTTTAACAGAATGATCAACTATTGACGTATATCATTTATGCATATAGTAAAATTTTAAATCTGTCTGTACGTTTAATTCCGTATATTTTTTGGTTGTAAATAAAAAATTGCTGATCGAGAGGAGAAATCTTCTGTTATACTCTTTATCTTTAAGAATACAAATTAAGTTATACCTTCACGCTATTTCAGCCTCTAATAAAGCAGTGCCGAAAAAAATCGACTGTCAGTGTGATTACATTTACGTCTTAAATTTGTAACATTTAAAATACAGTAAATTTTAATTTATAGATCTTCTTTGTAATTATCCTTGGCAATAAGGGGCTTGGAAATAATGACTATTATAAAAGTTAAGAGGAAGAAGGCTAACTAAAAGTAAGTCATTTGTATTTTCTTGAAGAGAAGTCATAAATATCACATATGGATTCAGAGTCCTGATTCCACCCTTCCGAGATTCAAACTACGTTATCATTTTCAAATAATTGCTAGTAAATTTTAAGTCTAAAATTATATTTAAGTTTCTTTTATCCAAAAATGAGGATATTTTATAAATTATTTGGTTTATTATTTTGTGTGACCTTTAATATACAATTAATATAATAGTTAACACGCTGTTGAAACTAATCAGTGTAATATCTGAAAAACCTACCAAAGAAGTAAAATTAGTAGGTGTTATTTTGAAATTGAAGAATATATGTATTTTTTAAATATTACTGATAGTTCTATAGTATAATTTAATTAAATTTATAGGTACGAAGATGATCATTAAGATGAATTGCATCCGCACTAGTGTGGTAAAAGTTAGGGAATATTAAATGAAAAACTACCTGAAAGTGCACCCAAATGAGAATAAAATCATGAACTTTCAATCACTGGCAATCTAGTTTATTAATATCTAAATCGTGTAGCCAGCAGTGCAAGATGTGTAATTCGTCTCAAGTTCTAAAATTTCTGGTAATCATTACTAATAAATAAGTATTTATAAAAATACACGTCGAGAAAGTTAATATTACATTTAATACAGACTTATTGGAAAAATAAAAAAATATTTTCCGCAAAACATTTTAAATAATTTTTTGGACTAAGAGTATTTTTATATTTAGTTCTGTGAAAAATCATTAAAAATAGAATAATGTTTAACTCACTTGAACTTGTAATGTTCACCATAAATACAATCTTATCCTTATTGGCCATTTAAATCATATTTAAAAGAATAGAGTCTTAGATACTAGATTATCACATTCTTGGACTAACCTATATGTTGAAATTTGACCTAAAAAAAAGTTAATTGTGTGTTCTCATTATTGTTGACGAAAATTAATTATTATTTTACCACCCTTGTTTTAATTTAATCTTCGTTGCCTGGCTTTATTTGCCGAAATGAAACGAATAAGTAGCTTTTTTTTATTGAAATAACAAATTAATGCATGTCAGTCCAGTTTATAGTACGACTAATTTTACAAAATGAGCAGCTAGGTGATAAACAATTAAATTAATGTGGATGTAGTTAATTCCGAAATTTTATAGATTGTCGGGTGTAATCCTATGTGATTGGAGTAGCTGTTTTAACAAGCTAATATTTTAATTATTAATATGACATCGTCATATTTGGATTAAATAGCTAGATTATTACATTTGTTGGTTAAGATTTTAGGCGCATCTGAATATCATATTCTTTAAACTAAAAAATAAAATCTGGGAACTGGAATTGAAAGCATGTCCTTTGGTTTTAATATGCAAATGTTAACCACTTAGATATCCAGATATTGTTCTGTGACTACGTTCACTCTCCACACATATTTTAAGGCAGAGTCTGTGATGGATGGGTGGAAATGGTCAGTTATATGTGTGTGTAATCAATTAAGATCACAAGCTATCAGATAATGAATGCTCTTACCATCGACTTTGTAATTGGCATTTTCTGCCAATAAATATTAGTGGGGAATAATCCTAAGCATGGAACGATTACTATATAGCTTAGTGGCGAAATTATCGGCGTACTTAGACAAAGGTCCCTGTTTCATAACCCTTATCCAAATTTAGATTTAAAAATATAGTCAAATACTTTAAAATTCTTAAAGAGTTTAACTATCATATTATATAAATTTAAAATATAAGTTACGTTTCATATTATAAATAATATTATATTCATTCAAATATTAAAATTAATATATTAAAAGCTTCAAATCCAGCTACCACATTCAATAGGTATATTATTTTACATTCTTAAAACTTTCAAATTTTCTCAGGTCATTTGCTTATGAAATAATTAATTTAAGGAAATGTGATTAAGAGGGGAAATTTCAAATACATACCCCAATATTCCTATTAAGTGTTAATAGAAAACTATCCATAAATCTCTCTCACTAAGAACATATAGCCAGAATCATTACACACCTACATAGTTTATACAAATACTCAAATGGAGAAATTTATATTATATGTATTATTTACAACTCTAGAGAAATTGTGCGATTTGGTTGGATTTTCGAATACACATTTTAATATTATAGCTAATAGTTTTTATTTTCGAAAAGATTCAAATTTATTTCCAAATTAGTTCTGCTACAGATTCTATGAACCTTGGCTAAGATGTATACAGTAGCATCTTTTTGTCAAAACTAATATCAGAGATTAGTAGTTTATAAAGAATAAGACATATTTAACCATAAATAATGATATACTTGTAAGTTAGAACAGATTTTTGATACTAATAATGAGTTGTTAATATCGATCAAATTATAAACACTTCTTAAGGATGGTCTTATGACTACCGGATAAATATTGCTATCGGGAGGTTAATATTAGCAACCAGATAAAGGTTATCATACAGTTTAATATTTTACGCGTACTATAAACTGAATCTATTGGTCGGATAGTTATCTGTTGGATAAATATATTTTAATGAAGAAAACGCAAGGTTGGTGCTCTTTTTACTGGCGCGTGCATGCGTATAAACCCTGCTGCTACCGCCACAGCCTGCTAGGGCTGCAATGCTCAACATTTGTTAAATAATGGTAGCTGAACGAGTGCGAGTAAACAGATGGCGTCACGTGATCACAGAAGTTAGGTTGTCTTGTAAGTACTAATTTTGGTGTCTGACACTATGTGGTCAATAGTTTGGTACAACGATTACAAAATTTAATCTACTGTACTCAATTAAATATTTTTTCTTATATACCAAAATTCTACAAATATCTTGTCAGTTTTTATAAAAGTTTATATTAAATGTTCTAACTTTATATATCGTTAGAACCTTGGCCTGTGCCTACTAAGCACGTGAATCAAGATTTTAACCTAAAAACATATTCTTATATGCGATACCTCATTAAAAACAACGCATCACTATGGCAACGCCCATTTTAACTTTCAGGTTAAAGTTATCAGGTACTTAATCCTTACGAAAAAAATATATGTAATTCTGGCAGATTAATGCAATCTGGCAGTCATAAGACGCACTTTCTACTTATTCGACCAGATAAACATAATTATCTGCAAGAATAATGAGTCAATGAAGCGTTTTACAATCAGTTCACTTGCTCATTCTTATGTCATAATATGGGTGGAAGGGGAATGACCTCCTCCAATTCAGAGTGAGGCACCTGCTGGATATAGGAGGCGGGATACTTTTCCGTGGGCCACCCTGTACTTGTATACATTCCAAGACGAGTGGAAACAGTCTTCATTGTTTTATACATTACACACTGAGACATACCTGTTCCGATGGCTGTGCAAGCAGTACACAATTTATTAATGGGATGGCTGTTTTACGAGCAGTATAAAGCTTATTGATGGTAGAGATGTTTGTACAAGCAGTATACAATTTTTTGCTGACATCGGCGGCTGTACAAGAGTTTTCTCATTTATTTTTAGCATTAACGGTTTTATAAGAATGGTATAATCTATTATTGACATTGATGGTTTTACAAATACTGTACAGTAATAAACAGAAATAATTTGCTCTACATGAAGTATACATTTATTTACTAGTGTAACAATATCAATGGCAGTAATTGCGTACACTGTTATTTAAATGGTTTTCAAAAATATTGATACAATGAACAATCTTACTTAAGTTTTATTTTTACTCGCAAACTGATATTCAGGAAATATTGCAATTTTACATTTCCAGCATGTTTTGTTGAAAGGTATAATGTACTTAAAAGTAATTAGATTAATTTGTTTACAAATTGTATACAAAAATATTTTATAAAAATAAATTGAGATTTTGTTTATAAATAACGCCAAAGGAAGATTGATTAATACAATGCTTTAGGACTATCTAAGCTAACGATTGGTTAGTCGTATGATTTGTAATATATTTCCTAACAAACATTCAAAAATCGTTAGATTATAAACATATTTGAATTATAAAGGATAACATTACTAAATATAATTATATACTATTCTATATTTATCAAATTGTATAATGTATCAGCATCCTTATAACTTTTACATGCTTTTTACCTGATTAATCTTGTCTTCTACTATTTAATTTTTAATATATACTATCAAGTTTTATTCTACTAATATATACGTCTGTATTATTTTTAATAAAATAATATTTAAATATTTATATACAAACTAAGTATATATTTACATTAAAATTTATTTCTCAGTCTGTATTTCATCATGTCTTATAAAATTGTATAAAGTAACCAACAGAAATAAAAATAGATATAATTTCCATGTGATGAGTTCAAATGAAAGAGTGGCAAAGAAACTTTTTATTTCAATACAAAGTATATGAAAGTCAGTTTTTGATTAAAGAGAAAGAATAGAAAATAAAAGAACTGAATGATGTATGATCAAGGAGATGAAAGAAACAGAGTACGTGAAGACTTTAGTACTGCCAAAAGTTGGGAGAAAAAGCAGAACGAGGGAAAAAAATAATTTCAAAAAGAGCGGTACCAACCACTTGAGTATTTTTTCATTGTCTAAAAGTCATTTGTGTTTTACCTTCAATTTTTATATAAAATATCTCTACTCTTTCGTTGCTTTAATATGACTTAGAGTTAAACATCAAATACTCGAATAGTGAGGTTACAATTTATAGTAAATTATACTATGCTTTAAATAAAATGTGGTCAAAATAATAACATATGTATTAATTAACGATATAATTATTGGATTATAAATTGTATTTTTACTAAACCAAAAATATAGGTAGGATTTGTTTGGATAAAAACTCAAACGATTACATTTTTTACATTTTATTTTTGAATCACGTCTTACTTCTTCTTTAAACTATTGCGGAGGGAAACTAAGAAAATTAGTGATGAGAACGATATTATTTAAAGTTAATTTTCCCTAATCTGCATGGTGGAAGTTTAAAAACCTTTAAAAATATTATTTCAGTGTAAACAACTGAGATTCGAGCCCTAACCACCTTGTTTATAGTAAGCCATTCATGATAATTTAAGTCTTATTCAGCGTACAAAACGATACACTCCCAAATATATTATAGAAAAAGTGAAATATTTTAAAATATACTTATACTTTTATTTTACGTTTATATAATAGATCAACATAAAACACTATTAAGTATTTTGTCATATGTCAATAAAAGCTACTTTATTCTAGTTATAATATATATTTATTTTTATTTGACTGTCGTTAACTCTAGAAAAATATAATTTTTCTTTTATTTAGTGACCCTAATTGGTTGTCACAATGTCAAATACATGAGGTTTTTATAAAGAAAAATAAATAACAGTTTATTCAAATTGAAACTCTTATTATTTCAAGAAGAAAATATGTAGATTGTTTTGTTTTATTAGAATTAAAGGCAAACATACAAATGGCCACTTTGTTTAAGGCATCAGTATCATAAACTTTAGGCTGTGCCCGGACTATACAGCCAACTTTTGGAAGTGATAAGGGATAGAGAATCTTACTAAAATTGTCCTTTGGAGACTAGATCGTTATCGCTTCCTTTGCGGGCAAAGAGCAAATAACTAAACAAAATCAACATATAGGCCTATTATGTAGGCATATTAAATTGAATATTTAATTTATTTATTTTGTCCAAATAAATGTCCTGCAGCCTGGAGAAAAGAATTTTAATTTTTTAACTTAGTATTTTCTTTAAACATCTATCAAAAACTTAAATATTCATAAATATTCTTGGACCTCCACTTATGAGAATACGCATGGTAAAATTGATCTATTACTAATAGATAAAAGAGGTCAGACAAGCTTACTGGATATCAGATCATAAAAGGGCACCTATTGTGAGTGTAAACACTTCTTGGAAGTTGTAAGACCCAGGTGGTACCTATCAGTAAAAAAAAAACACATAGGGAAGACTTAGAATAGATATAAAATGGAAATTTTAAATATAGGTTGGCTGCCCTAAAGTGCTCAAACGATGAGAAGGAAGACATCAATCCAATTAACCAGCAGAGAATTGTCAGGAATAATATAAGAAATGTAGAAAGAGTGGCTTATGTATTTTTTTTAAAGGAGTGGGACGAAACCGTGGTTTGACAACAAATGTTCAAAATTAATAGATGAAAGAAGAGAAACAAAATTACATTTGTTAGAAAGTCTTAGTGTATTGAGCTTAAACATATTTAGCAATGCAAAATAGAAAGTCATTGCCTTTTTCAGATACAAAGAGAGAGAGTATTTAAAAGTTAACATTTTCGAGATAAGACCAGATTACAAAAATAAGAAAATTAGAGTATTTTTTTAGGTCATAAGGATTATAAGAAAAGTAAATCAGGCTAGGGCTAATTTAGTTAAAGAACAGAGTGGTAACAGAATTGCAGATATTATCGAGGTTTTATGTAAATGGAATTACCACTTTAGGCATGTTATGAATGTCCACAAAGAACCTGAATTGGGTGAGGATATTAAAATCCATACTGCTTATTTACCCAATAGTCTCAAATCAAATAATTACTGAAGAGGCATCTTGAAGTTTAAAAAACACATATATTACCAGGTATCCAGGTATAAATTCAATTCCAGGAAAGTTAATGAAGGGAGATTGAGAAAAGATATTATTAGAAATGCAGTAATAGTTATGTTTCGTATGGAACTATAAGGTATGTGTACCACAATAATGAAATAAGGTATTAAAATACCCATTTTAAAAAGGTGGCTAGAACTGAGTGTAGTGACCATAAATATATTTCATTACTACTAACATGCTACATAATTTTATCGATCAAAATTTTAATGAGTTTGACTTAAAGTGAAGAGGAAATAATTGTGGAGCACCAGTGTGAATTTCGACGAAATATATCAATAACGGATCAGATTTTTAATACCCGGTAAATAATGGGAAATTATGTGAATGTAACATGATGGTTCATCAATTATAGATAGATTCTAAAAAGACTCACGATTCATTTAAAATAAATAAATTAAATGGCACTTTAAGTAAAGTATAGAATACCCAAAAACTTGACAAGTTAAATGAGGTATGTTTGATTGATACACGTGACAGGGTATGGGTTTGATATAACTTATCATTTACTTTCAAAATATATGTGGCGTATGCGTTTGGTGGCGTTGACAGGCGACTGTGGCACTAGGGTCTGTGATGGATCTGTGAGTTTGCCTGAGGCGAACAACGAGTGAGTTGCTCGAGAGAATTGTAAGAGTCGAGACCTCCTAGTATGTGTAGTAGACAAGTCAGTCAGTCACTGTCCACCACGTACACTCACACTTCACGGGATCTTAGTGTGTTTGGTAACTTTAACCATAAACTATATACATAAGTCTATATCAAAGATTTTATTATCGTTTCTGAAACATATCCACGGCCTAAGGGGGCCAACCGCTCATACATAATGGGTTGAAACAAGGAGATGCGCTTACCAATTACTTTTTAATTTCTCGCTCCCTTAAAGGTAGAGAAAGTATAGTGATCGTAAAACAAATTCGAACTCAAGATTTTGATGAATCTTGACGTTTAATAACACCCCCCCCCCCTTCCCCGAATCCAAAAACAGTGTTTTTGTCTTTCCGTTTGTCTGTCTGTACCTCCAAATAGAGCCTAAAATATTTTACCGATCGGGCTAAAACTTGGTATCTAGGGTTTTCATAGGTTTGCGCCAAGGGTTTTTGGAATTGGATATCTAACCCCTTAAAATGACGGTAGTTTATTGAAGGACAAAAAGAGAAAAAGTCGATTTTCTCAAAATCGGCTCCAACGATTTTGATTAAATTTTGTTTCTAAATATTTCTAAATATCCCGAACAAAATATATTCTCTCAATATTTTGGCAATAAAACTTTAAGGGCTCTGGTCTGATGCATTTATTATCCTTTTTTTTATAATATCTCCTAAACCATTTGAGATATGAAATTACTTATCGGTACAAATATTTAGGTCTCTTTAAAATACAAATATTTTATCAAAAGCATATTTTTATAAAACCAATAACTTTCAAGCTATACGTAAATATAAATATTTTTTAACTTTTTCGAACACAAAAGGTAAAAGTATTGTGACCGCGTAAGAAAATCTGAACTGAAATGTTGATGGTTGTTGACGTCTCAATATCCCCCAAACCCTAAAAACTGGAATTTGCATTGACGTCTCTCTGTGTGTGTCTGTTAAAACTTAAAATCAAGAGTAGTTTAAGAAAGGGAGAAATAAGAAAAAATTCGTTTTTCTTAAAATCGACTTTAACAATTTTGTTTAAAATTCATATCTAGGTGTTGATTAAGATTACACATAAACTGGCTAATTTCATTTTACCATGAAAATGAATTATAAGGTACTTTACAGAAGCAGAATATTCCATATCTCCACACATATTTGAAATACTAAATAACTTATCATTGCAAAACTATAGAACTATTAAATGTTATAAAATTTATATGGAATATATTTTTATAAATACAACAGTTTATGAGATATTGGCAAATATATTAATACAAGTATGTTAGCTTTATTTGTAAAGACTACTTAATTTTTAATACATTAATTCTCCAATGCCTAAGAGTAATTAAACAGAAGAAAATCTCTAAAAGCTTATGTTGTTTTTCCTTAAACCTGTTAGGAGAAATGTTTGCAAAACCATGATATGCATCCACTTTAGAAACAATAGTCAATATTTACATTTTTTATTGGTCAAAATTTATCAATGAGGAATTTAATAGCTATGCGATGACAGGAAGATTTGCAACACCTAATAAAATGTCGAAAATTTTAACCGGAAATGGAAATTTTAATACGAAGTGTTGACCCTTGTTGACTCAACATTGATCTTTTTTATCGTTCCAAACATACAAATGACGACAATAATTCTTTAAAAATAGAATATAAAATTTAAAACCGGGACTAAAAAAAATGTTTTATAAAGGTGTAGTGCAATTTATGCTTGAGTTTGCTAGTGTTTATTATTTCGTTTCACATATATTACGAGTTTTGAGTAAATATCTGAATTTTCAAACAGAGAGAGTGCGTGTGGAGTTCCATATCATTTATTTAATCTAGCCTTAGTGTATGCTATTAAGGTAATGAAAGAGAGTAGGTAAGGGTTTACTTTAAACGGTAAATGCAGCTTGTTATACACGTGGATGATTTAGATTTGTTAGTTAATAGTAAGGACACTGTTGAAAGGAATGAAAATTTTTTACTAGAGGCTAGTAAGTTAATAGGTTTAGAAATGAATTCTGAAAAAAACAAAGTATATGATCAAACAGAGAAGATTATAGATAATAATTTAGTTATTAATAGATCTAATTTGACAGGGTTAATGAATTTAAATATCTAGGAACAATTTTATTAGCAATAACAATACTATATTGGAAAATTATACTTTCAGAAAATCCATGCTATTATTCGGTAGTAATTTTTTGTCATCTTGTCTATTTTCAAGGAAAGTAAATCTCGTAATATGCAAAATAATAATTTTACTGGTTGTTCTATACATATGATAAAAAATGTGTCTACCTACATGATGAAAATACATTTATAATTTTGGAAAACAAGGTTCTTAGGAAGATACTGTTCCAAAATGAGATGAGGATACTGGGTATTAGAGGAGGTGACATAATGATGAGTTACATACCCTGAACTCATTACAAGACATTTTTAGGATAATCATGTCTAGTAGATTACGGTGAGTAGGACATGCAGCGTGAATATATTATTATTATTATTATTATTATTATTAGCACCGCGTCTTACTACCCGTTCGGGTTATACGCACTTACGCTAATGTGTAATGGTAGGGTGATTGCGAGATGAAATGAAGGACCTACAGTTTAACGTGGAATCCGAACCACGGTGGAGGCCTGGCATTCCCCAACGTGAATATAAGAGTCCAGAAATTTGTTTAGGGTACTGACTCACAAAGCCAATAGAAATATACCATTGTGAAGACCTAGATGTAGACGGAGGGTAACATTAGAATGGACTTGAAATAGATAGGGTGCTATGAGGAGGATTGGATAGAACTAGTTCAAGATGGGTATAGGGTATAATGATCTGAAATAGATAGAAATTGCTCATGATAGGGATATTTGGCGTACTTTTTAAAGTGCGGCAAAGAACTTTCAAGTTCATTGTACAATCGAGTTAATAAGTAAGTTAATGTTTTTAGTCAAATACAGTAATCAAATTGCTTTTCGATGAATCACATATATCATTGTATGTTTCAAAACAGGGTTCATCCTAAACTAAACATTAGATCTGAACAAATGAGAAATCATCTTGATGATAATTTAATATTTCACTACTTTTATCACAAAATTTTTTAATTAAGATATTGTATTGAGTTTTATTTAACTTTTTATTAAAAAATCATGTTTTTAATCAGGTTTACAGCCGTTTGCTTGAAAAGAACGTGAAAACGAGCTAGTCTCCAAAGAACATATTGAGTCAGTTTTTCAATTTTCTTCCATTTCCAAGGTTTTGCTGTTATATCTCGGAATACACTGTGTAATTAAGAACAAATACACCCAGGGTACACACCCTAAGATTTCACACTAAGTACACGTGGAAGAGTTTAAGCTTTAACTGTTTCTTGGTTTAGGAACTACGAACACCCTTTATCCAGTTGTTTAAGGCGGGAGGATCTCAACTTCTGTAGAACTCCTTGCAATTGATAGACCTTACGTTTGAGGGGGTGGGAGGGTGTAATTGGGGAAAGTTAGGTGAGATAGTGTTCTTTTTTAAATTTAGTATATTGAAGGTTGACATTTTTCCTCGTAAAATAATTTCAATAGACTTGACTGGCTACTGAATTAAAAAATACACTACGATAATGAGTCATATTATCGCATATATTTTTAATCTCTTATTTAGTGAATATTTTTCAAATAGAAGGGTTTTAGATATAAAACATAAAAATATTTAATTACAGTTAACGCATTAGAATGGAGCTCGACTTAATACCTACATAAGTAAATTCACAAGCATGTCATTCTGGTCTTGTCTTGTCTGTTTATCGATTATAGGGAAGATCAAGGTTAAAATCATATCCCAGAGTAATGAAGTGGCTTAGATTAATATATTACCACATTTGATCTATATTTTCTCTTTCTTGGCCCAATCCCATAAGTATAGTTAAATGTGGAATTCACAGATAGGTACTAGTGTGATAAACATACGAAAATAAGGTTTAAATAATAATAATGATAATAATAATATTAAACTAATATTCTTTCACCTTGAAAATAATATTATTTATTTCAGTTGATTACAGATAAATATGTTCATCTGTTTTGCTGTAATGAAGGGTAAAATCTAAGGCGAGCTTATTTGATTTGATTATATGTAATAAATATATTACTAAATTATAGTATTAATTGGTCAAAAATAAATATGACAGAACTGTAGTCATTAAAGGTTAAGAATGTAAAGAAAATTTAACATATATTCACAAAAAATTGAATATTTAAATATTATCTGGCATCTTTTTCAAGAGGAAGACACAATGAATGGGTGTCTTAGGGGAACACCAGTACCAGGAAACAATTCGGATAGGAGGATAAAAAGGTAGTACCAGTACTAGTCCCCAAACTGAAGAGGAAGCTATTAGAGTAACACCAATACCAGGCCCCGAGCTAAAGAGGACAGTACAAGTAGGACATCAATATGAGGCCCCGAGCTGGAAAGGAAGCTACTATAGGAATACCAATACCAGGCCCCGAGATAAAAAGGACAGTACAAGTAGGACATCAATATGAGGCCCCGAGCTGGAAAGGAAGCTACTATAGGAATACCAATACCAGGCCCCGAGATAAAAAGGACAGTACAAGTAGGACATCAATATGAGGCCCCGAGCTGGAAAGGAAGCTACTATAGGAATACCAATACCAGGCCCCGAGATAAAAAGGACAGTACAAGTAGGACATCAATATGAGGCCCCGAGCTGGAAAGGAAGCTACTATAGGAATACCAATACCAGGCCCGAGATAAAAAGGACAGTACAAGTAGGACATCAATATGAGGCCCCGAGCTGGAAAGGAAGCTACTATAGGAATACCAATACCAGGCCCCGAGATAAAAAGGACAGTACAAGTAGGACATCAATATGAGGCCCCGAGCTGGAAAGGAAGCTACTATAGGAATACCAATACCAGGCCCCGAGATAAAAAGGACAGTACAAGTAGGACATCAATATGAGGCCCCGAGCTGGAAAGGAAGCTACTATAGGAATACCAATACCAGGCCCCGAGATAAAAAGGACAGTACAAGTAGGACATCAATATGAGGCCCCGAGCTGGAAAGGAAGCTACTATAGGAAAACCAATACCAGGCCCCGAGATAAAAAGGACAGTACAAGTAGGACATCAATATGAGGCCCCGAGCTGGAAAGGAAGCTACTATAGGAATACCAATACCAGGCCCCGAGATAAAAAGGACAGTACAAGTAGGACATCAATATGAGGCCCCGAGCTGGAAAGGAAGCTACTATAGGAATACCAATACCAGGCCCCGAGATAAAAAGGACAGTACAAGTAGGACATCAATATGAGGCCCCGAGCTGGAAAGGAAGCTACTATAGGAATACCAATACCAGGCCCCGAGATAAAAAGGACAGTACAAGTAGGACTTCAATATGAGGCCCCTAGCTGGAAAGGAAGCTACTATAGGAATACCAATACCAGGCCCCGAGATAAAAAGGACAGTACAAGTAGGACATCAATATGAGGCCCCGAGCTGGAAAATAAGATAATAGGGGAACACCAGCCTTTTACCTGTTTTGGAAATGTGACTAAAACCATTAGTGTATTAGTTTCCCAATTTCTGTCACCAATCTTGTCCAAAAGGTAGATGTTTAAATTTTTAACAATCCCTGTTTGTGTTTATTTTTATTTGTCACTCAATTTTTTCAATTTTATTTAGGACCTTTTAAAATAAGTAGTACATCAAACAAAACCAAAGCTCAATGCATTTATTTACTTAAATTAGTGTTAAATTCTCCAATTAATCAAAACTAGACCATGATTTTTAAAGGAATACCACGCTTGACCACCAAAACTTATTTCATGTCACTAAAATCTTGTCTTTGTATGTATACGTTTTAATTATTACATTAATTAACAGATTTTTTAAAAGTGTCAAATAATGTTTACTCACGGATTACTGTCTAATTTCTCTTTACATAATTAATTTCATGGACTAAGTACGTATGTTTGGTAATACAATAATAACGGTAATACTTTTAGCTAAGTCATTGTGGCAACGCGAGTTCCAAATTTTAAAATAATGGTCTTCCTAATAAAATCAGCGTGTAGTTAATAAAAAATCCAAATTTCCAACTCACATTTTTGGTGATGCGTTTGATCTGTCGACTGCCCTTCCACCAGGTGATAATAGCCTCGGGTCTCGAACCCGAACTCCTACATTCCACTTCGTACCTGCGGTCAGCGGAGATCTGACTCTCTTGAGTCAAGATTTTCACAGATATTGGTTTCACTGTAACAAATAGAGGCTACCGTTAGGCCATTATTACCTCGGTTAGAATGGCTGAAAGCTAGCACATCAGAAATAGTAGAAATGGTGGTATATGTTTGAGGGGTACAGGTTAAATGGAGTGAACATCCAATCTTTAGTTGAGTTATTTTTTATTTATTTATTTTAGCACCGCGTCTTACTACCCATTCGGGTTATACGCTTTTAAGTACTAATTACGCTAATGGATTAGGAATTGGGAAGGTTGAATTAGAGGATGTGAACCCACATTTGCGTGGAGGGAAACAGGAAAACGATTTAGAAAAAACACCCCCAATTCACCCGACCGAGATTAGAACCACGATATCCCCGTCCTTAGCAGTCGAGCTCAACACGACTAGCGCGTTAGCCAACTACGCCACCGAGGCGGGTTGTTGAGTTATTGCTTCTAGCAGTAAGCTAATCATGATACCATTATAACGCACTTTTTAATGTTTTTAAGTGATTTCTCTTCCATATTTAAATCAATTAACTAAATGAGGTTTGAGATACAAAAAATGGTATGTCCTGGAAACTGCGTGAATGGTTTCTCGTTACCCCTGTACCATTTATATACCTTTCAAAATTGGTATCGGGGAACAATTTTACACTATCATTAATAGTGTATATTTATTTATCTAAAATAAATCAATTCAAGGTTAGTTTACTTGCGCAAACTCATAGATATTTAAAATTTTTGTAAATAGCTGACCTTGAAGATTGAATTCAAAATGGAAATCTGAGATGTTTCTCACGATAAATAAGAATAAGTTTATATTTTTTACAAATAACAAATAATTTAATGATAGCTTATAGATTTTATCTATAAATCTGAATTTTATTAAATATATGTGAACAATATAGTTTGAAATTTATATATATAAAGAGTGATTTTGTGATAAATAATATGCTTTGTTGGTTTATATGAGGAAAACATACTTAAGGGTACTTTACTCAAAACCTATTTTTGAAAATTATATTTTAAGCCATATTAGGCAGTATAAGAAAGTTATTTTAGAACCTCGATTTAATATTTGTCAAGATTATACGCACATGTACTGATTGTGCTAATGCACTATGGATGAGGAGGGTTGAATTTAGAGGTAGTGTACGCTCATTTTTGTGGAGGGAAAGTTAAAAACCATTAATTATAAACAACACTCAGTAGATCCGACAGGGACTTGAATCCTTTTCTCTTTGTCAACGGCAGTCTAGTTTATTGCGTTAATGATGCCTCAGACAATGCGGCCACCGTAGCAGGTAAGATACAGTTTAAAGCAATTATTGCTAAGTCGATACATGGTGCTTCAACATCCCAGATTGTTATTAATATTGTTATTATCATTATTACTTTAAACAGAATTTACCATGTCATTTTTATTTTATAGTATTTATTAATATATTGTTAATAATGTGAAATTTGACAGTCAATTTTTATTTTTAAAAATGTTATGTTTAATCAAGGGTAGAGAAAAATAATGGTTAATTTCCTGTGGACACATCCACAAAAGCGATGCTTTAAAATAAGTGCCGTACTCTTTGCTTACTCTGAGATGACGCCAGCTTACCTTACTTTATTCCTTTAATGTGTAGGCCATAGTCAAGGTAAGCCTAGACCTTCCAGAATAAACAGTGAGTAGATATATATAGATATTTAATATTTAATATTTTAAATTCCCTAGCGCAAATGTAGTTTTCCAAAATTTATTTTGAATAAAATAAACAGCTACGACGCAAGAACACTTACAGTTTATGTCGAGGACGACCACCTTCGAGGTGGGGTTGGCCAGGTGGGTGTTAACTGCCTGGCATACGAGGCGGGCATGCAGGTGTTGTCGGCCGATGTTGGGGAAGGTCAGGTGGTTTACAGTGATCCCGTCGGGCCGTGACTCGTACGAGTCATCCACCACTGTGTTCTCCAAGAACCACGTCACTCGTGGCCTAGGCCGTCCTGGAACCAAAAGACAGTTGTCAAAAAACACATTAAAAATGAAGGGTCTCTGACGTGATTCACGCGTTTGTCTTTCTTATTTTACCTTCTCAACAACAAGAATTATAAATACATTAATTATAAATGATATATTATGTTGTACGTACGTACATAGTAATTGTATAAATTGATTTTTGTAAAATACCCCTTTTTTCACAAATATTTAGTTACTTACAAATAAATGAGGAGAAATATACAAATAAGTCGAGAACATCACGGAAGAAAAATATTGTTGGGATATACGACATGATAGTTTCAGAATTTAAATATATTTTACTATTCATTAAATATCCTTATTTTGAAATGAAATATAACATGTTGAAGAAGACCCGATAATACTCGTGGAGCATGATGTGACTGTACCTCTTTTGCATATGTTTGAAAATTCCCCGGGTTAAAATGTGTAGTTATTACATTGAATCTATTTCCGTTCATTAAATGGGAAATTAACCTCCTGTTATCTTGTTAATGAGTTTGTCATAAATTTAATTAGGTTAGGTCGATAGTAGAGAGCCAACTGGTACTGAAGCGTACTAATAAGCAAACAAAACACGCACATGAGGTGACATGGTCTATGGTGTCTAGCTCAAAATAGACTGGACTGCCATTGACGTGGAGATTGAGTTTCGAATCTCTGCTGAGTAGATTTTCACATGCTATTTAATACTGTGGTATTCTCATAACCCCTCAAAGATAATCCATTAAATCCGATGAAACTACTCTAGATTACCCTGATAGTCCTTATCGTTAGTAACTATACTTCTCACCCGCCTCGGTGGCGTAGTTGGCTAACCCACTAGTCGTGTTGAGCTCGACTGCTGGGGACGGGGAGATCGAGGTTCGAATCTCGGTCGGGTGAACTGGGGGTGGTTTTTCCTAAATAGCTTCCAGTCTATCTCCACGCAAATGTGGGCTCACTTCATCTAATTCAAACTTCTCAATTCCCATTCCATCAGCGTAATTAGTACTTAAAGCGTACAACCCGAACGGGTAGTAAGATTCGGTGCTAAATAGTAATAATAAATAACTATACTTCTCACTCACTTCGGTGATCGACTGGTCTAAATCGTGTTAGAACAGACTGATGATGACATGTAGATCGAGGTTTGAATTTTAGTACGGTGTACGGAGGGTAGTATTCTAAAATAACATTCTACTCTTGTTTCACGCAAATGCGGGTACAATTCCTCTGAATACCCTAGAACCACTAGAGTAATTAGTAGGTCTACATCAGCGTATAACCCGAAGTGGTATTAAGACTAGATGCTAAGAAACCCATTATAGTTATCGTTATAGAACAACATGGTCATACCAAGGACCTACATATTACTACTGTGTATTTTAGTTAGAAACATATTTTTAAACTTATTTTATTTCTAAACCACGCTTACAAGATTATTTAGAGCAAACAAAAAGTTTCTAATATGTAAAGTGGTATCATTTGCATTTTTGATAAAGTATTTCTAACCATTTTATTAACATACTTAATTTTTAAACCACAATAATATTTATACCCCTTTTAATCATTTTTTTCTGAAAAAAAAACTATGATAGAATATTTGTTTTATTTAAGATTCTACCAAATACATCAAGCTAAAAAAATACTAAGTAGGCCATATAGTTATTTTTCAAACGTTTCCTAACTAAGAAAATTTCAGATGCTAATATTTATTTGTAATCAGAGATAGATTCCCGATTAATATAAATATGATATAGAAATATATAATAATTATACTTTTGGCTCAATCCCTATATCTAAAAAGCTATTATAACGAACTTTTTACGTTATGGAGCACATAAAACGTTTAAGTTCATATAGTTTTTCAACAATAAACATTTACACATTTAAGTAAAAACATTAACGCACATAAGAAAGTGTAGATCAAACTCAACCCATTTTGTTACTATTTTGTTTAAATATAATATTTCTACAAGACTCGTGTATACAGGTTGTTTCAGTGAAAGTGTGCAAAAATTACCGAACATGTTGAGATAGGGAACGTGTGGTCTGTGAAGCCAGCTAAGGGGAATATGGGCCTACACATGTCTAACATTGTAACTGATGTTCGGTTTACTTACAGCTAGTCATTGCATGTAATTTATTTACATTTAGTGTATCGTGACTACAAACAACATATCCTACAACCTCCACTGACCTTAAAAGAGCGAACAGCACTTACCCCATTTTACCGGTAAGTCAACACCCTGACTACGGACACTACGCACGTAGTTACGGAACACTGCTCATCGGCCGAGTTGATCAAGAAAACCAAAACTAAGTCACCGAGTGGCATGTGACTCCTTCGAGCTAGTACGGTACACCCCAAGCTCAAGACGCTGCGCAGGCGCCAAGATTGGGGAAAGGAGCGAGAAGTGCAATCACGTGTGTCTCCCTACCCCCTCATGGCTATCCTAACGACGCTGTGCGCAGGCACCAAGCTTTGGTAAAGGAGCGAGAAGTGCAATCACGTGTGACTCCCTACCCCCTCATGGCTATCCTAACGACGCTGTGCGCAGGCGCCAAGCTTGGGAAAAGAGTGAGAAGTGCAATCACGTGTGTCTCCCTACCCCCTCATAGCTATCCTAACGACGCTGTGCGCAGGCGCCAAGCTTGGGGAAAGGAGCGAGAAGTGCAATCACGTGTGTCTCCCTACCCCCTCATAGCTATCCTAACGACGCTGTGCGCAGGCGCCAAGCTTGGGAAAGGAGCGAGAAGTGCAATCACGTGTGACTCCCTACCCCCTCATAGCTATCCTCAAGACGCTGCGCAGGCGCCAAGATTTGGTAAAGGAGCGAGAAGTGCAATCACGTGTGACTCCCTACCCCCTCATGGCTATCCTAACGACGCTGTGCGCAGGCGCCAAGCTTGGGGAAAGGAGCGAGAAGTGCAATCACGTGTGTCTCCCTACCCCTCATAGCTATCCTAACGACGCTGTGCGCAGGCACCAAGCTTGGGGAAAGGAGCGAGAAGTGCAATCACGTGTGACTCCCTACCCCCTCATAGCTATCCTAACGACGCTGTGCGCAGGCGCCAAGCTCGGGGAAAGGAGCGAGAAGTGCAATCACGTGTGTCTCCCTACCCCCTCATGGCTATCCTAACGACGCTGTGCGCAGGCACCAAGCTTTGGTAAAGGAGCGAGAAGTGCAATCACGTGTGACTCCCTACCCCCTCATGGCTATCCTAACGACGCTGTGCGCAGGCACCAAGCTTTGGTAAAGGAGCGAGAAGTGCAATCACGTGTGACTCCCTACCCCCTCGTGGCTATCCTAACGACGCTGTGCGCAGGCGCCAAGCTTGGGGAAAAGAGTGAGAAGTGCAATCACGTGTGACTCCCTACCCCCTCGTGGCTATCCTAACGACGCTGTGCGCAGGCGCCAAGCTTTGGTAAAGGAGCGAGAAGTGCAATCACGTGTGACTCCCTACCCCCTCGTGGCTATCCTAACGACGCTGTGCGCAGGCGCCAAGCTTGGGGAAAAGAGTGAGAAGTGCAATCACGTGTGTCTCCCTACCCCCTCATAGCTATCCTAACGACGCTGTGTGCAGGCGCCAAGCTTGGGGAAAGGAGCGAGAAGTGCAATCACGTGTGACTCCCTACCCCCTCGTGGCTATCCTAACGACGCTGTGCGCAGGCACCAAGCTTTGGTAAAGGAGCGAGAAGTGCAATCACGTGTGACTCCCTACCCCCTCATAGCTATCCTCAAGATGCTGCGCAGGCGCCAAGATTGGGGAAAGGAGCGAGAAGTGCAATCACGTGTGTCTCCCTACCCCCTCATGGCTATCCTAACGACGCTGTGCGCAGGCACCAAGCTTGGGGAAAAGAGTGAGAAGCGCAATCACGTGTGTCTCCCTACCCCCTCATGGCTATCCTAACGACGCTGTGCGTAGGTGTTAGTGAGAGGGCCATCTCTGACTTGCTGTTAATGACTTCATTGGTCAGGGGATTTCTCCCTACTTATTTTACCCGTTGTTCAAACTGAGATATAAGCTAGCACCCAGAAAGGAACTTCACTCTTTGATGCTGATAGGAATTAGGAAATTACCATCATTTAAGTGGTCGTCATTTTGGAGAAATTTTGTTATATTTTTTATATGGAAAATTAGGCAGCTTAAATCCAGTCGAAATTATGTAGTGCTTAAACTTTGTTATTCTTTTGACGTACTTATTATTTTATTTTTTAAAATTTTTACTAGGCTCGGTTTGGAAAACGACGTAATATGGTCTTAAACCGTTTTGGATCAGATTTCGGATATCTTATTCTCTATTAAATATTATATAACCTAACCTTTGAATGATATCTCACATTGTAATTCTGTTTCTTTAAACTTATTGTTCTAGTATAAGTCCAAGAGTAACATGGGATGTTTAGTATCGTTGGATATATACATTAGGTATTTTGGTAATGTTAGAAATATACTGTTAACTTAACTAATAGAGTAGAAAGAAATTAATTAGTTTCATGTCATAGTTACCCCCGCCTCAAGGATTGTAGATTGGGAATAGTTTTGTTTGTGATCAACTATAGATCAAGGAATATTGTTATGAGAAAAACTTTACTCGTTGAATTATATAAGTATGTTTCATAAATAAGGTTATGTTATAAGTATACACTTTAGAGACGGGCTTATCATGATCATTTTAGTGCTATCTTTTGAACGGCTTAGTCCATTAATGTATATGAGAGATTGTATTTATTCTTGCTTACTATATTGCGTACTCTCCACATTGTCTACTGATAACGTTATTTAAAGATATAGATATGTCCTATCTATTTAAATATGATTCGATCGCTTTCTATTAGTATTGTTTTGAATTGTTAAGAACTTTTATTACTATCTCGCATGGTACGCAACCTCTTGATTTTGTATTGTAATTCCTCATAATACTTATCCTATACTCTGATTTCATTTTATTCGTATTCAAGTTTAGCAAACAGCTTTTTCCCTCAATGTATATCACTGAATTATATGTTTTAATATGTGTTCAGATAGCTAGGTCTGGATACTTTGGCTGGGCTTTTTGAGTGTAGGTCAATTAACGATCCCTGGTGACCTGCCTTCTTTTATTTGTTGCCTTGCAACCTTTTCACAATGGCTGGTTTCTTGGTCATGTGTGGTGTGCTTGTTCAAGTTACCTAAGAGTCTAGTGAGAATGGTTGATTAGTTGTAGCATTACGTACCGGTAGTACTGTATAGTATAACATAGCAATGACAGACCGGTGTAAACCTGTCATTTCGTACGTCACAACAGTTGCTCAAAGTGACGGCCACAAACCCCAATGCAAGCATGACATCAGCGTAAGCAATTCTGCCGCACCCGTTCAAATATCCTTTGCGTGTTACGAGTCACATAACAGGCGACGACAATCCTGGCAACCAATTCCAAGTCTGTATCCACTGGGGTCTCATACACAAGTGATTTGATATATTTCCATGATAAGTAGCTTTCAGGCTCTCCCTCCACATGTTTAGGACCATATCCCCTTAGATGCATTCGTAGACCACGCGTTCAATATTTTAAATGTTCGTTAGATCATCCCCTATGTCCTATATAATTTTTTCACGCTCTCACCAAAACACCCTTTAACTAAAAGAGATATATTTACACAAACGTCAATTTTGTTGGAAAATATTTTAAAATATAATATCTAACTAGACAAGAAATTGTGATGATTTGAGATTCAATTGCCAAAAATAATTTTTTATAACTTCTGGAAACTTATTGAAACAATAAACTTAAAAGTTTATGAAACATATTTATTACATGACGACGGTTAGATCATTAAAGGATTAGGTGAACTTATATACAAAAATAATACAAACAATAATAATTTCTATTCTAAGAAATCTTTTTGACCCAAAATCATAAAATGATTATGTTCAAAGTTTTCTAAATATGTACAAACAATCATTAGTTATAAGACCCACTTCAATGAAAAAATGGCATAAGGGGTCATTCACGTGTTAGGCTGGTCTTCAGATGATGAGATTGTGGTTCGAATCCTAGTAGGGTCTAATGAGGTTAGTTTTTCATAAATTGCTTACCACTCTCCTTCAAAGAAAATGCGTGTGGATGACCTATAAAATATTTCATTCCTCATTCGTGCACAATTAGATTAATTAAATATACGTATAAACTAAACAAATTTTAGACTTTGTGGTAAAATAAAAAACTATTAGATATAGATAAGTGACAAGAACATCAATAGTGAATTTCAAATAGGGTTATACTCTATTAATAAAGGAAGCAAATAAAAAATATCGGGTGTATTTTTTATGACCTGTAACAATACATATACATACATAATCATACATACATACATACATTACACATTACATACATTAATACATTACATACATTACATACATTACATACATTACATACATTACATACATTACATACATACATACATACATACATTACATACATTACATACATACATAAATTACATACATTACATACATTACATTAATTACATACATACATACAATACATACATACAATACATACAATACATACATACATACAATACATAACATACATACAATACAATACATACATACATACAATACATACATACAATACATACATACATAAAATACATACATACATACATACATACATACATACATACATACATACATACATACATACATACATAATACATACATACAATACATACATACATACCATATATATTTTTTGCTAAACACCACATCTTTCTACTTTATCAGATTGTATATATCTTACTTGATAAATAACGGAATTAAATAGGAGAATCTATCAAAAACAGTGTTTTGCTTATGACATTGCAGTTTGTGCTGGAAGTGACTAGGAACATCAAACACTAATAATTGAATCTATGATGATAGAAAAAACTAAAAGACTATATAACTATAACAGGAGTAAGTCTAGAGCAAATAATGGACTAAATATAAAATAAAATAACTGAAGATAAAAAAAAGCAAGTATGATGTCATAAGTATATTAAGTTAGGCATAGAAATCTTTTCACTATAAGGTTATATTTCTATCCTTGACAAGAACAAATTTTAAAACCAGGAAAAGTTTCCTAAATGTATTATTTTTGGAGCGTTGGGTTTTACAGATTTGAAACATGGACCGTTGGTGCAAATGAAAAGAAATATTGGAAGCATTTGAAAGGTGGTACCACATAAGAATACTGAACATTTCATGGATTGAAATGATATTAAATATAGAAATGTAAAGAAAAGCTAAAGAAGAAAGAAAAGTCTGGAAAGGTATACAGCAAAGAAGAGTTAAAATATTAAGGCATAACCTGATACGTGATAGTTTGAAGAAGATTTATAGGAGATTTGGGAGGAAGAATTACAAGAGGGAGACCATGTCTGGAGTACAAGAAACAGATGGCGAGCGATGTTGGCGTAATAGGCTACAAATATGTAAACAATTTTGCCCATCTCATATAAACGTGTAGAGCTGAAGAAAACCAATCCTAAGATCAATGACCTAATTATGATTATAAAAAGACGGTCAAACAGGTAAAACCTCTTTACTGTTTATTGACAGCAAGATGAAGTTCAACTGAATCTTTCAGTAAAAATAAATAATTGAATGATTTCAAAAATAATTTTAAGGGATTGAGACAGTTTTATTGATACTCATTAATAAGAAAGAATACACGATTGAGAATCAGACTCACATAAATTAATTTTAGGTATTAATTAATATACAAAAGGGTATATTTCAAAGGTTATATGCAAGTTTCTTAAGAGCCTATTTCCGATTGAACCGGAATTTGGATCCAGAATTAATCTTGAATCAAAAATCATATCGCGGTCAAGTTTTTATAATTTTTGGCTTGAATATACAAAAAATTAGAATGTATTTAAGTGTTTGTTATATCTCAATTTTTTTTTCCAAATATGTTAAATGGTCTACCTGGTCTCAAAAATCCACACCACGATGCGAAGTTTAGTTAGAACATTTCTACCTACTTAAGTTAAGTATTATCTATGGATAGATTCAGGCCGTTAATTGCCAAGTATATTGATTAAATGAAATTTGTATTAATACACCTTTAACTCGTAAGAATAATCTAAAATAATATACGTTTTGTTTAACTTTTTTATTGCATACTTTATAAAAAAAACTGTTCTCAAGTAAGATGGAAATGAGCAGATTAGATAAACTTGTAAGGAAAATACTTCTTTTTGGTAGATCGTAAATTGATTTAAGAGCCAATCACGTTTTTCACGATCTCTCCTGCTTTTTTTCCCTCACCCCTTTCCTTTTGTTTGCCTACCGTCTGAATGAGGGGGTAGCTCGTAAGAGCTTGTTTGAGACGTGAGGGGTGTGTCAACCGATGAATGTCTGGTTCTGGACTGGTTCAGTTGATGAAACGAAGGTCTGGTGGAGGGTTTCTGTTGATTCAAAGTCTGGTTACCACTGTGGGTTTTATTGGACGGTCAGAAAAGGCTTCTTTATTTCAATCGTTTTATTGGCCTTTTATTTCATTCTTTCTTTTATTCCGGTTTCTTTACAGGAATAAGATTGTCTTCATTTAAAATCTCTCGTTACAGGAATCAGATATACTTCCCTTATTATAATTACTTACAAGAATGAGATATTCATATGCTATTATTCTTCTTAATCAGGAATCAGACGAGCCTCTCCTTTTTTTAATTCTTTGCATGAATTATACTGTATATATAAATTTAACCAAGATTGATTTTCAAAAAACATATGAACGCATTTATCTTAATTGATCATTTGAATTTTAGTATTTTATGTTACCAAGAAGAGTTACATATAAATTCCAAAATTGTAAAGTTGTTTTGTGGCGAGTTTGCCAAATCATTAAATTAAACATAAATGATCTGGGGTAGGGTTGTTGTGTTAGTGAATACTTATATATAAAATAAGTTTGGATGAGAGTTTAATTAGTCAATAATTGTTTAAACTATGCGCTATTTAAGTGCTACAGACGTCATAATGGTAGGGTGGGCTATTTGGATCAATGGGCTCTTTGAATCAAAATAAGAATTCAAGCTACTGCGCAGTTATTCTGCACATATTTTTTATGTCTAGTTCTTCTAATTTACTGAATGATCTACTGGCTGTAAATTGGTATGAAAAAATTATAATTTGTAAACGTTTAAAATAGCTTACTTAAATAGCTTACTTCAATGAAGTAAGATTGACATACTTTTCCTAGTGATGTAAATAATAGTATTTGCGTTGTAAGGTCTTACCTTCTTATAGTTGTTGATTTAGAGGTAATTTTTTTAACCCATAGTATATTCATCTGGGCTCATCACCAAGAAGTTTGAGCGTATTCTATTGGAAAACAATAGGCGTTATTTTATATTGAAAAATAGTTTGCTTCTGGGGCTATTTGAATCATTTTTCAAGAGGCTATTTGGATCATTATTTTCTTGCGTTTTTATTTATTTTTAGAATGTACCATTAATTATTTATCATTTAAAGCTTTTTATCACTAAGAAACTAACTCATTCATTAATTCATTCACAAAAACCCAAAAAGCTCAATCACCAAATTAACTTTTGGCAGACAGCTAAATGCTGCTTGGATCAAAGGAGCAACTGTTGGGAATGGGGTCAAAGGTATTGAATGTACAGGTATATTCCCTTACAATTGCGATAAAGTGCCTGGGGAAATGTTTCTTCCTTCCCACACCTTTATTGCAGATAGGACTTTAGGAGAACGAAAACTCCATGTGACACTGGTATGACCTTGAAATACCAAGTCTCTAAGAAGCCTAAAAGACGTATTTTATCTGAGTTCAATACACCCAGCAACTCATATGAAGACTATAATATCGATAATATTCTTGACAATGAAGAAGAATAAGAAAAAAATGCACCATGTGGTTTTTATAAAGTTACTTATCTTGACAAAAATTCAAGTGGAAATGGAGACTGTATTAGGTGTCAAACTGCAAATTGTGGTTTCATGACGTATGTGTTGGGGCCTTTGGAAAAAACAATTTAAGTGTGGAAAATGCATATAAACATTTTTTTTGCGTCTAGCAGTAGACACTTTCAATTTAAAAAAAAATTAAAAGGCTATACTCATGGTAAGATATAAAAATAAATATTCGATTCAAATAACCCATTCCTGATCCAAATAGCCCCGTTTTTACTAAAATGTTATTTCCACTTGATAATGTTCTTTATTTATTACAATCTATTTAGCTTTTTTTTACAAAAAACTTTTATTAGGTATGATTCAGAAGATACGAATAAAGATATAAAATACCTGTTAAAAAATTCCTCAATCATATTATAGGTAAAAACTTAAATTAAAATTGAAATGACCCAAATAGCCCCACCCTACCATACCTATATACAGACCCGTGTTCCTTCTTTATCTTCATTATTATGACTACTATCAACACCAATACTGTTAAATGATTAATCTAAGAAAGAAGGAACATCACAGTGTATCAATATTAGCCTCGTGGATATTTAATTATTTAAATTTAATTTATTTGAGGTATTTAGCATGCACTTTTCAAACCAACTGATCATTTCATCACCTGAAAATTCCTATGAGTGAGACCGAATGTTCCAACCAATTTTGCCGGAAAAGTTATCTTAGCATACCTTCCAGGGTTCTTTTGCACGCCACAATCGACATGGGACCGACGGCTTTACTTTTACTCCAAGGGAAATTATATTATTGATTTTTATCGCTCAAGAAAAATTAGTCGATTTCAGTTGTGTTTGAACCAAAGAATATCGGCTCCTTATTCAATAAATTTACCCCATGACCACGTATATTGATCTTAGTGTATATATGGGACAAATTAGAGTGACTATCCACAGGCTTACTCCCCTACACCAGCCCTAGTTCATTCAGTTGTGATTCTACTCTATCATTCCATTAATTATTTTTGCCGCTGGCAGATTCAATACGTTGCAAGCTTTTACAATGTATATCAAGTGACCACCCGTGAGTGCTATCTTTGTATAGAAAAGTGTATATGCTAGGTTTGATTCTATTTCCTTAATACAACTTAAATATAACTATCAAAATACTCGTTCGAACGTATTCTTCTTGAAGTTGGGATGGTAAGTATTGTGAAATAAAGGCAGTGTTTTTGCAGAATTTTAGCAGAAAATATATTTGTTTGGCAAGTTAAATAAAATACTTTTACAAAACATACATAGTGTTTAATTTCCTTCAGATAATAATCTCAAGTGCTATTGAATATCTGCTAGGGGTCTCCTACAACCAGAAGATAAATTTTGCTCTTAGCTTACAAAGTTTCTCATTAATTATAGTTAGGAATGGCTAGTGTTGAAATCCCGGACAGATATATTTAGGGTGACTTTCCCAAATGATTTCTTCCCTACCACCATGTCAATGGGAGTATATTGCCATTAAATTCTAACATCCTCATCCCTTATCCTCTAACGTGATTAAAATGTGTCTAGTTCGAAAAACTTTTATTTTTTATGGCAAGGCCTTTGGCATCACTCTATCGAAAGATTGGGCTGGCAATGACAGGGATATTGGGGTTCAAACTCTGGTCAAGCGTACTGAGTGTGGTTTTACACTTTTCCACCATGGAAATGCGAATACATTTTCTTTACAATCCACCTTGCTAATCCCTAACTCACTAATTGAACTTGTACGTATGCGTATAGTCTGAATGTGTAGTAAGCCGTGGTACTAAAAAGTAAGACTCAATACAAACATTAAAAAAACGAGATTATGTCACGAAACACGTAGTGGATTAGGGAGCGTTTTGCCTGAATTTAGTATGAAAATAATTGTCTTCCTAACTTTAACAATATAATGACTCGCCTAGAAGGAGAATCAAGGCTCAAACAATAAGTGTTTTTTTAGGTAAAAAATTATTTAGAGTTTTTAAGAACTCCCTCCAAGCTAATGTAGGCACATTTTTTCCAAATTAAAAATTAGTCGTGCCTAGTTTAATATTGTAGTAACATGCCATGAAATAGATCTATATTAACCCCAGCGTTCGTCAACGAGGAACAATAGCTCGTTATTTATTGTCTTCCAAATCTCTGCCTCAGTTCGGTAACCCGGCTGGGTGCCTATTATGCGGCACCTTGTGTTATGTTAATTAATCTCTCTTCACACGTGTAATCCTCCGTGGGAGGTCCCCTTATTCTATGAGGGTGGGGGAGAATAGGCCACAACAAACCCTCAACCCCCTCTGTCTCAACACACTGGTCGCATTAAGATCGTAACAGTTTCAAGTAGCCGAGAGTGATGTCATTTAATATCATTAGTGCCTATTTATACCACCAGAGGAGTGTGACGTGATGTGTTGTTGGACGATATCAGAGAGGAAAACGGCCTTCTGTCTCACGTTTGAATTACATTTGCATTTTGAAAGAGCGTGACTACATTTCCCGTTACACGGTTAAAACAGTGGTAGGTGTTTATAATCTGACCTTGAAAGTCATTTATTGATTGCAACTAGCCGAAAGAATTTCATCAACGTCATCACGCGTTAGCACACATAATATAATCAAAAATACACTAATAACTCGCTTCATTGACTGCATGGTCAAAGGTATCACTCCTGCAATAGATTAGATTGCTGATGAGGGGGAGATTAAGGTTCTAATCCCAGTCGGGTATATTGAAGGTATTATTTTCTTAAATGATTTTCTACCACCCTCTAGGCCAATTCAGTTTAAATTCCTTCTAAATTCAAACTCCCTCTTCAATAACACATTACCTTAATTGGTGCTAATACGTATAACACAAATTGGAAGTAAGACATTCTGTTAAAAAACTCTAGGGCTAAAAAAAAGTGTGTTGGAAAATGGGAGACAATTTAGGAAAAGTCAATCTTTGTTCATCAGATCGGGACCCAGCCTCCAATTTTCCACAAAAGGTAAGCACCACTAAATTATTTTAACAATTAGAGCACGTGATCACCAGTGAGTTTAAGTTACAGATTATGTGACTCAAATTGTTGAACACGCATTCTTAATGTAAATCTACTTGTCATACCACTCGTCAAATTCAACCGCTTTACATTAGAATAAATGGAAAGGATTGAGAATAGAATATTTTATAGAAAAATTAACCATATTTGCATGACAAGGGAGGGAATAAAAACGTTTAAAAAAGAAAATTCTCATAGTGCAAGATGCTGGGATTAAAACCTTGACCTCCCCATAGTCATGTAAACTCTCTATATTAGCTTTGGCTCTAAAACAAAATATCGACCAATTCTAGTAAATGATTAATCTTAGACCTAAATCAGATAAAACATGTTCAAAGTGTCACTACTGACCCCCCTCCCCCCTATCACTTATTACTGACGCCCGTGGTAGCCAAAGGCTGAGTTTGGTTGGAAGTATAGTATCTGGTTATTACTAAAGTTACTAACACTTCCTATTTTAATATATTCATTTATCACGTAATGTTACCTTCAGAAGTCCCTTTCATTAAATATTATCAATAAATACCTATAAAATAACACAGTTAATGTAGTCAGATTTTATCGAGGTTGGATACAAATAAATATATTTGAATTTTATAAATTGTTTAGTAAAAACCCGCCTCGGTGGCGTAGTTGGCTAAAGCGCTAGTCGTGTTGAGCTCGACTGCTGAGGACGGGGAGATCAAAGTTCAAATCTTGGTCGGGTGAACTGGAGATTTTTTTTCCTAAATAGTTTTCCACTCTACCTCCATGCAAACGTGGGTTCAATTCCTCTAATTTAACCTTCTCAATTCCTAATCCATTAGCGTAATTAGTACTTAAAGCGTATAACACGAACAGGTAGTAAGATGCGGTGATAAATAATAAAATAAAATAAGAGTTATAGCAAAAATATGTACACATATAAAATTAAGCTAAAAGTTTATGAATGATAATCGTAATGACTTAGGCCTGGTATTAATGTAGGCGTATTTGCTTCAAAAGTGACTTGCAAACAATTTATGGAACAAAAGAAAATACACCCTCAATACACTCGTGGGATTAAAGGCAAGCCGGACCAAATGAACCTGACATTTAGGTCCACGTGCCCACAGATGCGGGTCACTGATATATAAAAGTTCAACTCTTGAAAGAAGGAAGCATTCATCTTAGGCATGTTGTATTTTATATTCCTCCCCCTCTCTCTTTTCACCACGCATCCCTCCCTTGCACCCTACGTAACCGTTCTCGTGTCAATATTCGCTCAGGGCTCCCTCATTGACAGTCCAATCCATACTTCTCGAACTACTTGCTTCCTAACCCTTGCACGAACTGTCTGACAGTCAACAACAGCTTCTACAAACAATAGAGATGTTGGAGAGGAAAGATTGATTTGAAAGAATGTGGATGGGTGTCATATATGTGTATCAGTTTAGTTTCATACTGCACGTCTTAATACTCTATAGACAAGTGGTATTCAAATTTTTATTTTTATTAATGTACCCCTAAATATGACCACCATGGAGATCTAGTGATTAAAGTTCCTGGCTTCGGTTCCAGAGGTCCTTGGATCGATCCATTGGGAAAAATGTTCTGGAATGGGTTCAAGATCAACTCGTGAGTAGAAATGAGGAGCTATTTGAATAAATAAGTAGCAAATATGGTTTAAAAAATTGATATTAATGGCGTTCTGCTGACAACATGACACCCTATATCAACAAATGTTGGTATTCTCATTGCTAACAGTGGTGCCCGCTTGGTTGGTATAGCTCGCTTCAGGGATCACATCATGGGGTTTATGGAGTACCCCAGATATAATTTATTAATTATTTACCAACACGCTTGGGTGGCTGCATGGTCTAAGGTGATACTCTCACAATAGACTGGACTTCTGATGACGGGGAGTCACGGTTCTATGCCGGTCTGGCTACTATGGTTGGTTTTTCCTAAATGGTTTTTCTCCCTCTTTACGCAAATGTTGGAATACGACATCTAAATTTTACATACTCATTCCTATCTCATTAGCGTAATTAGTACATAAGCGTATAGCCCGAGTGGGTAGTAGGAATATCTGTAAAAAAAACTTTGCTCCCCAAAGTTGATAGTCCATAATACACGTTACACCATATTCTATAATCTACATATATGATTGAGAGGGGGAGAGAAACAAAAACAAAAATGGTGCTCCCAGTTCATAAGTACTTCGGCCCATGTGTATTTTGGCTTGCCCTTAATCCAGTCATTATTCGGTGTTTATTATGAATAACAGGTATGTATTTACATTTTCTGTACTCCATAAGATGTCTTCGCGTATCCCTAGTTGAATACAAGTGTTTTAGACAGAGCATAAGAAACCCTTTTGGGTCTCTATTAGGGACATATATCAAGGTCCCACTATCATCCATCGTTTCTAAACTCTAATTTTTACTTTTTTATTCCATGCGTACTAAAGTTATGCCTTAAATTCAGTATTCGCACAAGTACATATTCCTCCCCTTTCTTTCGCTTCCTCAAATCTAGAGGAAAATTATTGAATAATTAAAGTGTACATTTTAATATAAAACTATATACATTCCTTGCAACAATAATAATTATGACAAATAAGGTTTATTTTGGTCATATTCAAACATTATCTTAAGGTTCTTGATATACTTGTGAGTTAAAAAGACTCAGAAATTGATTTTTAATGACGGTCGAATTTTCTTACACAATTGACTGAAAATTGCCACGATAGATACCGGTTGGTCGCAATCGATTAGTCGCCAAACCTCGTTTTAAGCTATTCGTTGTATTTTATAATAAAATATTGGAAAGGATGAAAAATGTATTTTTTAGAACTTTTTTTAGACAAAACTGCTTTATAAAAGACAGAAGTAATTTTAAAAACAAACTTGTTACACCCCAATGGGATTCAAACCCAAGCAATTCCGTCTCTTTAAAATCTGATCTAAAGAGTATAAGGCCTTAATCCGTTTGCCTACTGGTGTTTGTGTGTAATTTTTTAAGTACGTATTGCCCTAAGGTTGCTAAATCTAGGAGACAGTGAGTGGCATACTATTTTGAAAAGAGCACCCTCAATATTCTTGACTGGTATCCAAACCTGTTTATATTATGCTTTTAACTGGCAATTGAGTATTATTCGAAAGGGACACCTTAGCCCATTCAACTGTTGATGCAGGCTATTTTAAATACTTTACTATATTAATATTTAGATAATTTTCCTAGATATTTATGGCGAGAATAAGATTTTAATTTACTATCTCACAGTTAGAAGACTTTTCTACTTATTTGTATCTTTCTAATCGTTTAGGGTGGTGATGTAATTCAATTACTAAATATAAACGTCCTAGTATTGTATCAAAACATACTTTTCTCTTTAAGTTCTGACATTATAAAATAAATAAAAAAGTTAAAAACACTAAAATAAAGAAACAAGAGACAAGACACTTCGGTATTTATTCCAATGTCTCTTTCACCGCCTTTAAAATTACATTTGAATAATAACATTTTGTTTCTTTTCTCCGGGTCTGTTGAAAATTGAAGCAACCTCCTTGACGTATACCTCTAGAAGCTTTTATCAACAAAATGAAATGTGGAGTATACCTCTAGAGCTTTTATCAACAAAAAAAATGTGGAGAAAAAGGTGAAAGTATTTTTATTGTTTTGTATATGACATGAAAATATTATACTGAAGTAGTTAGATATCGGTGATTAAATAAGTAAATTCTGAAGTATTTTTAAGAATATCTAAGCATAGTTTGTAATATAATGACTTGGATCCATATTGTTTCAAGATAAAAGTAATTTTACTGTAAAGGCAATTTAATTTTTCAAGAAATCAAAAGATATGTAAAATTGGATGATTTTTGTATATAAAGCCAGAAGCTTTAAGCTCCCAGATATACAATTAAATATTTATAGAAGAAACTTATCTGACAGCTTGACACGCTACTAGATTTGCTTCAACGTATTCATACGTTAAGTTATCTAATATTCCACTGTCACCTTATATATGTATTTATATATACTAGTGCCTATAAAATAATACTACTAATAAAGTAAATTTATTAAATTTTCTACTATGAAAAAACACTTTTTTCAAAAAGTATTGTCCTATTAAATTCCTACTATAGCATTATAACATTTTAGTGAATGCTGTAGTTTATAAACTATTTTATAGTTCAACACCATTTCTAAATTCGATTAAAAATTTACTTCGTTCAATTTGTAAATCTCGTTTTATATAAAGTACGTGAAACTATATTATACAATTTTTTGATAATTTATAAACTAATTTCTATGTTTAGTATTGTAAAATAAAATGACTTTATCTGATAATATTGAACTCACCTCCTTTAACCTCACAAATTAAGTTTACGTCACTGCCCTCGTTGTACGGTTCTAGAATTTTGGTCATGTCCCTTCGCTTGGCATCATATATCACAGGTCTTTCTGGAGGAACTGTTGAAGAAAAAGGAACAACGTTATAGAAAGAATAAGTGGTTCGACACAATTTTATATATTTATTACACAATATATTGTATAATTGATTATTTATTCTTCGGCACTATGAACGTGAAAGGATGTCACCTATCACGGACTTGATATAGTTATATTCAGTCCACCTCGTTACACCCTAACTCTTTCAGGTCCATTCTAATGGTATTCTCCCATCTGCGTCTAGATCTTCCCAATGGTTTATTTCCATTGTGTTTGTCGGGAAGAACCAAGAACAAGGTTCTAGAATCTATCATTCACGCTGGATGTCCTGCCCACCGTAATTTACGAAAACATGTTTATCCTAACAAAATCTTGTGATGGATTCAGGATATGTAACTTACCATTTATTTATCATCCTACACTACCCAACAGCCTCATCCCTTTTTGGACAAAATATCTTCCTAAGTACCTTGTTTTCGAAAACCTTAAATTTGTTAGATGAGTGACCATGTTTAATAACCATAGAGAACGACCGGTAAAACTATTGTTTTGTATATTCTGAGTTATATACTCCATGATTGCAAGCGAAAGGTTTACAACAATATATTGTATATAGGAAAACATTTTTTTTTTAAATATGTTCTTTCAGTAGACAATCCTTTGATCAATTTTCACTAAAAACTATATTATTTTGATAATCATATGAAACACTTTAAGAATCGAAAATGAAATAAAATATATTAGAGCTATATTTATAAAATCTAAAATTTTAAACTATCATTAATTTATTTGTAAACGATGTTTTTAAAATAAAAACAAAAAATAAGGTATATTCTTAATTTATGCGTGAAACACGCCCCAGATACCCTTTTCAAACTAAAAAATTAAAATTATTTTTAAAATATTTCAAATTTTCTTATTATCTATCAGAGAATCACCTTTAATAAAAATGCGCTCATGAAAAACTGCATACATTGTCAATTACAATTTAAAACGTTCCTCAGATAGGTATGTTGAAACAAATTGCTATAGCCTTTATCAATAAATTTTAAAGGTTTGGAATCTATTATCATGCTATTAATTTTATTCTTGGAATATAGTTAATATTACAATTCTTCCTTGATATATCAACTTTGAATTAAATCCATTTAAACAATTCAGCTGTAAACCTGGTTACATACCTATATCCTGATAAAAAGGTAAAAATATGGAGATAGTTGTAAGACCCATTTTATTGAGTTATAGCACACATAGTACAGGAGCGCATGTTCCATCAGATTATTCATTTGGTAATGTTTCGCGATTTGAATACTTTCTCTATAGGATAAAGTAATGGGTTTAATTTAACATAGACTTTTTGCATTTATATATACGTTATAATCTTCCTTCATCATTTATAAACGAATCTATTATTTGTTGTATTCGAAAATACCTTTATAAATAAAGGTAAAATAATTATTTAGAAAAATATGTATATTTATTTTTCCAAGCCCTAATTTCCATTTAGAATAAAACCTACTGAGCTTTAATTAATATAAAATGACGCAATTATCAAATAAAGGCCCCGTGTTGCAGTGGTCAGTGCAACTTGTTACGAGGCTAGAGTTCCTGGGTTCGACTCCCTGCTGGCACCATTGGTATTTTTACTTAAAGGGGGAACTATCCCAACGATTACCGGGGTTTGTTTAATTAGGATTAAGTTAAGATCAAGTGTTTATACTGGTTCCACACTCTCATACTCATTGTTACCATCAGCCCATCTCATCGGGACATGCAATGAGCCTTCATGGAATGGATGTACTATTGATACATTCTGGCGTTTCCTGGGAAATGGTAGATTAGTATAGGATAGTCTTAACATAAACTGGCCTACAATGGATGTAGCCCAAACGCACAAAATTTACTAATTAGTCAATCTTATTCAATGCGTTTGATCTGTAAGAATATATAAAACACAAACACAAATTTAATGTAGTTTTATATAACCTGATGGAAAGTGGAATATCCATTAAAACCCGTATATTGTGTGATTCATTGTGTACCCGGCCACTTACGTAAGCTTTATTTAACACAAAGTCTTACTAACCATTTGGGATGTACACATATAATGTACTAATAATTATTCTAATGTGTCATAGATATCTAATGTTGAATTTAG
>JBCFYV010000012.1:101045299-101066095 GCA_039000515.1 Timema cristinae | reverse complement strand
ATAATATAATCTTTCTTGGAGAAGGTAATTGAAAATGATAACATTTTAAACTGAATGGATTCGTTTTGAGCATACAAGGCAAGGCTTTCAATTGTTAGTATTTTTAAATTTCAAAAATATTTGGTAAAAGTTTCATCATAATTACATTTCAATGAACCAAGAGTTAGGTTTGTACTGGTAGAATGCCAGAGGTTCTGTGGATGAGACATGTTCTCTTAGGTATCTTTGACTATACGCAAGATAAGAAGAAGACTCACAAAATATTATAATTTTCTTGATTTGCTGTTATCAATTAGTGTGTATTTGTAAAATATTTTGCATGAATTAATTCTAATAGTTCTTACGGCGTACGAATTTTTGGATAGTGTTGTTGCTGATGTACTTGCCGAATATTTTTAATACTTTTTTATGGGGATTCCTATATACTATTCTTAAAATGTCTGCAAAACCTGGAAAATACAAGTAATTTCTTATTAAGAAAATAGTGGCTGGTCTGATCACAGCATATTGAAGGGCACAGGAAATAAAAAGTTATATTAGTATTCAAACTCAAATTTTGTTGTTGCTACCATCTGTTAGACAATTATGATATCCTTTTAATTTACTTTATATTATGGCTAGTAGATGTATCTGTAATATTCAAATTAATTAAAAAAAAAATATTTGATTGGTTTTTTGTGAGGTATGAGGGATATGTAAAATTCTACCTGGAACATTTTTTTCACTGTACCCTTCAATTCTTCTTTACAAAGCTACCTGTCTCGATAGCCCATGTTTCAAAGGTATTACATTTTGATTTAATTTGGTAATAGTTAACTGAAAAAGCAGGGTTCATATCTATGTCAGGTCCACTAATGGGGATGGCTCTCAACGTGTAATTTTTGTACGTTGCTATATTGATACATTTTCTACTTAAATAAGAATGTCCCTCCCTCACATATACCTGTATATCTTTTAAGAATATGATCCGAAAAGGAGTTCGCTTAGTAAAACACGCCCCTCTTATGTAGATATGGATTGCAAGTGTCGGGGAGAATCAGGTTCTAATTCCGGTTGGGTCTATTCAGAGTTTTTTCTTCAAAAAACTAAAACAAAAATGTTTCCTACCTTTTCAAAACAAAAATTCAGGTGAATTTCCTCTAAATTTATTTCTTCATAATTTCTAATCAATTAATTTAGTATTACCCTCTTTTGTGGCTACGTGATAAGGCGTCACTCTTGCAATATACTAGACTACCGATGACAGGGAGTTTGAGGCTCGAATCCCAGTCGGGTGTACATAGGGTGGTTTTCCCTAAAATTGTTTTTCACTTTACCTCCAAGCAAATGTGGGTACACTTCCTTAAAATTGAACACCTAGTATGAGTTTACATCACTTAAAACATGTTACTGTGTTGAAACAACAATTTAATATTTGTCTTCTTCTCTTTGTAAAACGAGGAGGTTAGGAATAAATACTACCGTAATAAGTTTCCTCACACACGCTCTTCCTTACCCCACTATTGTCGGCGAATCAACAGTCACGTGGCATTGGTTTGAGATCGCTCCCCTCTGATAAGCATCCCTTTCCCGTGTCTGTTCTTAAATTCGCTTTTGGTCCGGCAGGCTGAAATGAATTCAAGGGGGCGGAACAGCCCAATTTTCATAAAAAAAAGATAACCTTATTTTATAAGAGCTATACAAGATAGAAGATCTAATTTAACTTATTCATATGTAATGACTGTGATATAGAGCAGGTATTTTTTGATATATATCATCAATAATTATAAAATAGAACGAACAATTTTGTAAAGCGTAAATTAATATGGTGGTAATAAAAAAAAATTCCAAGGCAAATAACACTTAAAAAATAAGTTAGTAAAATTCTCAAAGCAAGAATTTTCTAAAAATTACAATAAGTTTTTTTTTAAGAATAGATAATTTTCTAATACCAAAGTATTTATTGGTTAACTAATTGAGGAGGTGTAAGTTAGGTTATTTATAAAAATATATATATAGTTTTTTTCCAGTACTTGTATGGATTGAAAATTATTGGTTTTATAAAAATATGTTTAAAATAAAATATTTGCCATGATAAGTAATTTCATATCTGAACGAATAATGAGGATATGATAAATAAATGGTACGGATCTCCTCACGAACTTTTTCGCTCCATTGTTTATAAATGGAGATATTTACTCAAAATTCGTAATATATGTGAAACGAAATAATATATATTAGCCAACCTAAGCAAAAACTTATCTATACAGTCTTACAAAATTTTTTTACTTCCAGTTTTAAATTTTATAATTTTATTTTTAATGAATTAAAGTCCTCATTTATATATTTGAACCAATAAAAACGATCCATATAGGGTTAACAAGTGTCAATCCTTCGTATTAAAATTTCTACTTAAAGGAAAAGGAACATACAATTTTGAGAAACTTACTTATTTATTAACTCTATGGCATTATAAAATTATTGAGCTAAGACTTTAGTAGCATCTCTGCAACTAAAGTAACAAAATTATATTAATATGTTGGCCAATAACTGATATACTATTGTTCTTATAAATACACATTTTTATTATTTTATTTTTTATTTTTAACAGTACTACAACATAGGCAATGATAAGTTGTTTAATATATCAAATAGTTATGAAGATATGTAAGCTTTACGCTTCTGTAAAAACCCCAAAATTCATTTGTATGTGAAATTGAAAATATATTTTTTTATAATCTTAATCAACGCATAGACATGAAATTTAATTAAAATCCTTAGAGCCGATTTTGAGAAAATATAATTTTTCTATATTGGCCCTTAGGTAAACAACTTTTAATTTTTGGGCTAGACAGGCACACAGATATACGGCATTGCATAAAAACACTTCTTAGGTTTCGGGGGGTCATGAAACGTCAATATCCATCAACATCTCGGGCTAGCTTTTTTTTTTTACGGTAGCAAAACTTTAACTTTAGTTTTCAAAAAGTAAAAAAAAAAAAAAAAAAAATCGCATAGATTTAAAATTACCGGTCTTATAACAAAAATATATTTAAATTCACTATAAATATACCTACAAATACAAGTAATTTAAAATCCCTAATAGTTATGGAGATATGATAAATAATAAGAATTTACACATCAGTCCGAAACACTTAATATCATTTTGACGAAGAATTGAGGATAACTACTGTATTTTAAATATTTATAAATTTTGGAAATTAAATTTAACTAAAATCGTTAGGGCTGATTTTGATAAGATCAATTTTTTCTCTTTTCACCCTTAAAGAAGCTACCCTTAATTATGGGGTTAAATATACAAATCATAAAACCCCTTAGGACAACCCTATGAAAATCCTAAACACTAAGTTTTAGCCCAATCGGGAATATAATTTAGGCTCTTCAGGCTCTTCTCCGAGGTACATACAGACAGATGGAAAATACACTTTCTTGGATTTAGGGGTTAATGAAACGTCAAAATTCATCAAAATCTTGAGTTCAATATTTTTTTAAATCACAATACTTTCTTAACCTGTAAGATATCAAGAAAGTAGAATCGATTAAAAATCAGTTATCGGAAAGCTATTAATGAACAAATTTTCCATCCAAAATTACTAACAATTTTTTTATAATAATTATATGAAATAAACTTATACGCAGGTGGGAGTATTATATTAGAAAGTACTTGAATGAGATATGATATAGTGAGTTGGACTGGATTGAACTAGCTCAAGATAGAGGATAGGTGGCCTACTTTAGTATGTGCGGCAATGAACTTTAGGCCTTCGAGATCCTAATACCATAGAGTAAGTATGAAACACTTAGACCATGTGATTTGAATTTTGAAAAGTAAATTGTCACTAAAGTAGTAGCTAAGAGTTTTATTTGATATCTTATTAGTTATATAAGACTCCATAAATAACCATTTTGAACCAAACCAGTTGATAAATTTTCCAAATATTTCTAATCTCAAAAATTTGTTGTTAGTATGATACTCTGAATTTTATTGTGAATCCTAAATAACAAATTATCTTTGAAATACTGTATGTTTGACTACCCTTTAAAATTAAATTTTAGACGAAATCCTTCAAACATTTTCTGCTCAAGCCCCAAAGGAAGATGTAAATTACAATTTTTGCTAACCCGTTGGTGCATGAACTTTCAAAGCCATTATACTATCGGGGCTAAACACATTTTCATGATTGAAATATCTTTAAAGGAAAAACATCATGTTGCGAAGTAGCACTCTTCATACTTGAAAACTGAAAAATATATATAAACTTTAAATTATGAGTTTACGAATCAGTATTAGTACTTTGGGGTAGGAAAGTTAAGGGGCTAGCTTCTCATATCAAGGTCGAAGTTCACGGACATTTGACCTTTAATTCTGACATACCGTCATAAACGCCTCGGACCCTTTTGCCAAGCCATTAGTCGATAGAGACACGGAAGGAACCGGAACAGTCTGACGTCTGGTGACGTGACGTCACCTTATGTAGTCTCACGAGTAATGGGGAGCGACCCCTCCATCTGTTGGCATAACATTCAATCAATCTTCATTCTCCGAGAGGGGTCGGTGAGCCAGAGGAGAGAGGTGGGACTGGGTTAATTTTGTTCTTCGTTGCAGTGGATGGGTGTCGATGGTTTTAACGTGAAGGTTCGGTGACATTTCAGCTTATGCTCAGTGACCTTTTATTTTGTCATCCGCTTCCTTACACTCCTACGTCAACCATGTTTGCTAACATCTCTCTTTAACTGATGGGGGAAGGGAATTAGTAGTTTACCTTGAGAGGAGGTTCCTATTGATATAATTAGATGTATTGTTCATCATTAGTAGAGGATTCACCTCTAGTTTTTATCATTATCATCACAATCAACATCATAATCGTCAGGGGAATATAGTATATTTTTAGTAGAAAAATGGGTTTCAGCGCTAACTCTCGTCATGCTAATTATTAGATTCAGGTATATTTTTTATTATCATTGGGGTATTCAGGCCTAGTTTTTATCGTAACTATTCTATTTATAAGTACTTTCTATCATAATTGTGCTAATAAAGTTTATTTTTCATCATTAGACGGAAAATTAAGTTATATTGTTCATCATAATTTAGAGACGCATGTCTTTTTTTAATCATAAGTAAGGTATACAGATATATCATTCATAATCATTAGACTAACAATGACTTATTTTCATCCTCACTGGTGTTTCAGGTTTATTTTTACGTTTATCGGTAAGATATTCATGTATATTTTCAAATTAATTAGATTTTTCATTTATCTTTAATTATCATCCAAGGATTAAGATGTATTTTTCATCATCAACAAGTGGATTCAAGTCTGGTGTATGGAGCAGAAACTTTCACTATCAGGAAGATGGAAAAGAAACATTAGAGAGCTTCAAAATGTTGTGTTGGAAAAGGCTTTATAAGATTAGTTGGACAGACAGTGTGACAAATCAAGAAATATTTAGAAGAGTAGGTGAAAATAGAACCCTTTTTGGATATGATTCTTCAGTATAAAGCTAACTGTATTGGACACATATGTAGGAGAAATTTTTTTCTGAAGATCTTAATACAAGAAAAGTTTGAGAAAAAGAGGAGTTAACCAATTAGGAGGATTAATATATTGTATGATTTGAAAGATATATGAAAATTCTGGTAGGTGAAGGGGGAGGTAGAGGACATGTGATTCTAAACTCACTGACAAAATTAGTGGACTCGTCATAAAACATAACACAAGTAGTATATAACCAACGCTATTCCTGTATTATTGAATCATAATATAAAGTCATCGAGACATATCTGGCATTCACTAAAGTTAAAATATTCGCCTCTTAAAACTTGTTTGCGAATGAAGAGCACACAACTATACACATGCACCTTGTTGTACAATCTCTTTCAATAAGTTTGATGCTGGAAACCACGAACAATTACGATAAATATAGAGGATGAGAACCGTTACTGCAATCCACAAATTTCTGCGGTTTTTCTGTAAAAATTTATTTAGACATATTATGAAAGTGGTCACTTAAGAATAATTTTGCTATTTATAGAATAATATTCGTAAATTGTTGAATAAGCTTGTAGCCCTCAATTAGAAATATCATTCCTATTTTTAAAGAAATAATGGGCTGCACTTAATAAATTAAGCTCTTTATCATTAAGGTCTAAAAATTTCGACAGTAGTCTCAATAAAAAACTGACCGACACGAGTGTGTTAACGGTGGATACTATTCGCGATAATTCAAAGTTCATGCCCTTTGTTGTTTGATAAAATACAGCCACAGAGGGTAAATGTGTACAATTCGGAGAATACTTAACATTTGTAAAAACTCACTTATCAACATTATGAAGTATTTGCCGAATGACAAGCATTCATTACTCACCATAAAACTAATGCTGCTTAAACTTGTACTTTGTCCATAATCTCCAAAACCTCATGTGGGTTAATTTAATCGTATTTATTAATCAAATAACTGCGCATTAAATTATGTGGTCAATAAGCTTATCATTTAAACTACAATAATGTTATTTAAACACGAGAGGTTTTATTTTAATCCAAATTTATTTGAACAAGATAAATTATCTCACGCTTATTCTTTTAAAGATATTGAAACTGAGTTTTAAGGTTAAGGTGTCTTTTGTGTATTTAACGTGCACTTTCTGAACCAACAGATTACATCATCACACGAATTTTTAATTGACCTAAATCTAGAACAAACACAACACCCAGCCCCACCGCCATTAACGCATCATTTCAAAATGGGGAAACTGACATTCTACCAATGATAAATTTTTCGGCCATAGCATGAATTGAACGTGAGACCCTTAGCTTTGTAGGTGGACTTAATATCGACAGTTAAAGTTAAATAAAATTTAAAGCACATTCCTGAAAGTGGTTCTGGCTACTCCCTATAATTAGTTATATATTACTTGAACGTGATTATATTTTAAGTTTTGTTAAACTACACCAGTACGACGATAAAATTTTTCAAGTATTTTCATATGTCTGTGGCAACATTTGACGAATTTGTGACACGAGCCCAAGGACCTCCTTAGAATACCGTCCCATGTTTAGTCATTATCATTTTTTTCTGGCTGGACTATGACTCCCCCGACATCACGCGGTTTGCACAGGATCAAATAGTCATGTGAAAATAAAACATTGATATTTATTCAGGCCAATTATATATTTTTTTAGGCCTCTGTTGTTGGTTCCGCCCTAACAGAGTTCGTTATCTCAATGTTCTTTGGGGCGTGGAATATCAAAAGTTCAATTAAGGTAGAGATATATAAAAGACCCGATCTAGGAACGGCGCGGGTGGTCGTCGCCTTTTAGAGGGGTACTCATTGTTCGAGCGTGGTCTTTCCGTCCTGTCACCCTGCAACCTCACCAAGTTATCATATGTAAGTACCACACCACTAACTTTAATACATTGTTACCATTATTATGTAATTCTTTTTTTGTCTTGAATATACTGTAATACACATTGTTCCACTGACATCTTTTGACGCCCGCCTTGTCCCAACTCCCATCAGGATCGGATCCAACTAGTGTGGAACCCATGACATGCCTCGTGGATTAACCACGCTACCGTCTTCCGTACTAGTTGGACGCATACGCAAGGGTCGTATGACAAAATGGTGGCAGCTGATGGGATCCTGTGGGACGTGATGGAATTTTGTGGGATTTGGACTCGGCAGGTGGGATGGATCTTGTGGGACTTGGAGACATAAAGTTTGGAGTGCCAATACAGGGATGGTGGGTCAACAATACATCGAGGAACAGGAACGTGTGGTGGCTAGGAATTCACAATGAGGACCCGCAACTTGAAATTGATAGTTTAATTAACAGGAAACGGGGAATAAGACTTGACTGACTTCCAAACAGGACGAGACTAAGCAATCATTCCATACTCGGGCCCCGTCATAAGCTACCCTCAGGCCTATTAAAGTAACAATTTATGGATTAAGGGGGAGGCTGATAAGAAGCTAAATGCCACGAGTCAATAGGGCCACGTCCCCCGAACTGGTCATGGCCGACCCGGTAGTGGTTCCCTCCATTTTAGCACCTAGCCCCGAATTTGCTCAGTGGATGATTTACATTGAACCTTTTGGTGATGAGGTAGGGCAGAATATCAGTACTTACCTTGAGTCGATCGAACAGGTGGGTCAGCTAGGTAAATGGTCGAATGAAGATAAAATAAGGGTCGCCAAATTTAGATTAAAGGGAGAAGCTTTAAACTATGTGCATACCAACGAAAGAATAAAAGCCATCCAAGAATGGGAAGAGTTCCGAACCGCTCTCAGGGATGCTTTTAGGCGGATCGAGCCAAAGATTCATGCTGTTTACCGACTGTCCAATTGTACCCAGAAGCACGGCGAGACCATTAGAGATTACGCAACCCGACTGAGACTTGTGGGCAGAGGTACCGTTGAACTGGACCCCGAGAACCCCGAGGAAAATAGAGTCAGGACTAAGGTACTAGAGGAGAGTTTACTTGCTCAGTTCCTAAAGGGGATGAGAACTTCACTACAAAGATTTGTGTTATCTAAGGCCCCCACCAATTTTGAGGAAGCTATTAATATGGCAGAGGCGGAAGAAAGAAATGAGCTCATGGTTGGGAAGACCTCCCAAACCATGGCTTTGGGCCACGAACCCCAGCAGCCTGCCTCGCTCCAGTTTAAACGAGATAAGATAAGGATGAACGATAAGTGTTATACTTGTAACAAAACAGGCCATTTTGCACGTGAATGTAGGCAACCAGTGCGAAACCGTAGGAACCACCCACCCCTGAGAACGTGTTTTAGATGCAACAAGACCGGTCACGTACAAACACAGTGCAAGGTCCCAGTCTGCTACAACTGTAACCGAGTAGGTCACAGAAGCACGGAATGTCGCGCAGGACAATTTAGGCACCTGCCTTTAAACGCGCCCCGCCCCCCTTTCGTTCCCCAGGCAAGGGAGGCAAGTTCCTCGCAAGAAAGCCGTTAGTCCATAGTTTGCAGTTGGGTCCTAGCATAAACATAAAATGTTCTGTTGGGAACAAGCCTTGTAGGATGTTTATTGATTCAGGCTCAACCGTGACGCTTGTTAAGAGGAGTTTTGTACATGGGGTAAAAACTAGATTAGAACCAGCTCCAAATAACTTTAGATTATTTACAGTTACTGGAGATGAGCTGATGATTGAGGGAATGGCATGGATAACTTTCAATATTTTGAACTATCACTACCCCTTTTATTGTGCCGTGTGTGGTGATAATGCTGCTTTTGACACAGAGGTGCTAATAGGGAGCGATTTTATGGTCAAATATGGTGTTGATGTGTGTGTGAGTCAGAAACTTATTAGAGTAGGAGATATTGAGGTCCCCTATGCAGAGAGGTCTAGAGGACCGGCGTTGGGAATAGTAATAGGAGAAAAGTATAGATTGGGAGATGCCAGCTCCCGAGCTCAAAATGGCGGCCCCTCTCAGAGAAATCCGTTGGCACATGAGCCCCTGTTGGGTGTAAATGGGACTGATCACCCCCTTTCCGCCCAACAAATGAGACGCAATGAGTCGACTGGAAAACTGAGACAAAGAGATAACAATGTTCGTACTGCAGACGAATTTTGTCCTTCTCCTGCGCCCCAGATTAAAGCTGCTCGAGACAAGGGTGGACGCACCCGGGATACACCAGCCCAATTAAACGATATTCTCCTTTGCACCAGGAAGGCTATGACTATTCAGCCCCAAACGATTAGTTTTGGTTTTGTAGGACTAGGTGACGCGGAGCTCAGTACTGGCCAAGGCCTGCTAGAACCGGTCGACCTACCATTCCCAGATGTTGAGATTAGCAGTGCTGTATTTGATTTAACTCGAGATAAGTGTGTTCCCGTGCAGATTGTTAATAGGAGCAATGAACAAATTAAGTTGTCCCGAGGGATTGCCCTGGGAAAAATAGAGTCTGTATATAAGTTCCGAGAGTCGCCCCTCCCCGCTGAAGATGAAGATAAATTGGTTGGGCTAGCACTAGACTACCCCCTTATTAAGGAGACCCAGAGTGGATTGGTAAGGCAGGTTAACGCTGGTTCGAGGGAACCAAGCACAAAGGAATCACCTAGAGGAGTAGAGGAGGACATGATAACTAGCCCTATAGATGTAAAAGAGGAGATGACTTATTTCGATTTTGTAGAAAATGCTTGTGAGAGATCAGAACTAGCAAGTTTATTATCCCTTGATCACCTAGGCCCAGAGGAACGCGCTCAGTTAGTACGACTCATAGATTCATATCATGATGTTTTCTTAACCAAGGGTCGAAGATTAGGTTGCACTGATAAGGTGGAGCACTATATTGACACGGGTGATGCGCGCCCTATTTACAGACCCCCTTATCGCGTTCCTCACAGTCAAAGACCCGTACTCCAGGAACAAATCAATATAATGTTATCTGAGGACGTGATTGAACCTTCAAATTCCCCGTGGTCGGCTCCTTTAATTTTGGTGGCGCAAAGAAAGACCGACGGTGCTATTAAGTATAGGCCTTGTGTTGACTATAGGGCCTTGAATTCCGTAACCAAAAGAGACGTTTTTCCCTTGCCTAATATTCATGAAACCTTCGATATGTTAGGTGGGTCCCAATATTTTAGTATTATTGATATAGCTAGTGGATATTGGAATGTACCCGTTGCCCTTAAGGATAGGGAAAAAACAGCCTTCTCAACACCAGACCATCATTATCAGTTTCGAAGATTAGCGTTTGGGCTCGTCAACGCGCCTAGTACATTTTGCAGGCTCATGACTAATACTTTGACTGGCTTGATAGGAAAAATTTGTTTCTGTTATTTAGATGACGTAATAATATTTTCACAAACCAAGAGTGAGCACCTTCAGCGTTTAGAACGGGTATTAGAAAGGCTAAGGGAAGCCAAACTGACTATTAGGCCCGATAAGTGTAGATTTCTGTTACAAAAGGTGAGATATTTAGGATATGTTGTCACACCAGCGGGGATCGAACCTGACGATTCCAAGGTTGAAGCAATAAAGAAGTACCCCCGTCCAAGAACTGCGAAGGAAATACGTCAGTTCCTAGGACTAGTAGGATTTTACCGGCGCTTCATCCCAAATTATTCTAAGCTGGCTAAGCCACTTACTTCCTTAACGAAGAACGAAGCAAAATTTGTTTGGAAGGACGAGGAAGAAAACTCTTTTGAAACCTTGAGACAGAGTCTTTGTTCAAAACCGGTTCTGAGATACCCTGACTTTAATGAACCCTTTATTGTCACGTGTGACAGTTCAGGGACCGCCATAGGTGGCGTGTTGTCACAGAAAGTTCAAGGCAAGGAACACCCTATATATTTTTTTTCGCGCCAGTTGAACAAAGCGGAGATAAATTACTCCACTACTGAACGGGAGTGTTTGGCCGTTGTGTTTGCTATCAAGAAACTGAGATGTTATCTGTATGGTCGAAAGTTCAAGATTGTGACCGACCACCGGCCTTTAAGGTGGCTCTTATCTCTGAGGGACCCTAGTTCACGCCTCGCTCGGTGGGCTTTGTTGCTTTCGGAACACGACTTTGAGATTGAGCACTCTCCAGGTCGATCTATAAGTCAAGCCGATGCGCTTTCCAGAATACCTGTTCACTCCTTGACCCCTGGCTATGAACCTGTCTGGGATCGAGCACACATACGAGAAGAACAGCGCAAGGACCCTAAACTAACAAATGTCATACGTGTAGCTGAACAGGGAAATAACGGAGGTGACTTTTACTTAGATCAGGAAGGTCTTCTTTACAAACAAAGGAAACCAAATGAGCGAAGAGACTGCCTTGTAGTCCCTGCCTCCATGACTTTTAAGGTTATGAGTACATATCACGATCTCCCCTTTTCAGGCCATCAGGGCGTTGCAAGGACCTATGATCTTGTTCGATCTATGTTCCATTGGGATTGCATGTACAGGGACATAAAACGGTTCTGTCAGGTGTGTGAATCTTGTAATCTAAGAAAAAATCCACCTAATTTGAAACCGGCCCCCTTACAAAGATTTCAAGGCGTTAACGTCCCCTTTCAGCGGGTCAGCATGGATGTGGTAGGCCCCTTAACCCCCACAACAAAAGGAAACCGGTACATACTTACCTTTCAGGATGCCTTCAGCAAGTATCCCGAAGCAATTTGTTTACCTGATCAAAAGGCTGAAACTATAGCTAGGGCTTTTGTGACTGAAATCGTTGCTAGGCACGGAGTTCCCCGACAATTACTCACAGATCAGGGAAGCAATTTCACGTCCAAATTAATGAAAGAAGTTTGTTCACTTTTAGGGATACGTAAATTACAGACCACCCCTTATCACCCAGCGTGCAATGGATTAGTGGAGAGAAGTCATCAAACTTTTATAGGCATGATATCACATTTTGTTGCTGCTGACCAGAAAGACTGGGATGATTTTGTCCCCTTTGCGTTGCTCGCCTATAGGAGTACTCCACACAGTGCTACAGGAGAGAGTCCCTTTTTCCTTGTACATGGTCGAGACATTGAGTTACCCTTTGATGATATTGTGGCCCCTCTGAAAATTGATTACTCATTAGGTGAGAGTTATGCAACTGAGGTGAGACTCAGACTACAGGCCGCTTTCAAGAAAGCACAGGAACAGTTAGCCAAGTCCGCTGACCAAAGAGAAGTGCAATTCAATAAAAGGTCTCGGGAAGTTAGGATACAATTAGGAGATAAAGTTTACCTCCGCAACCATGTTGTCCCGAGAGGGTTAAATAAGAAGTTTGTCGCCAAGTGGACTGGACCATATAGAGTAGTTGAGCAACTTGGTCCCGTTACATTCAATATTAGGGAGATATATGGAAAAAGGACACAGATTGTTCATGCGAATAGACTAAAAGTCCAGCGAGGTCATGACGTAGCTCGGACAGGGCAGTATGATGCCGACCCTGCAGTCACGAGAGATCCTCAGGCACAGGGCAGAACCCCTTCTAATATTGCTGACTCAGTCCCTGACCATTGGTACCCCGACTTTCAATCAGAACCCCGACCACCACCCCCCCAAGTGCGACAAGTAGAAGACCAAGGAACCCCTTCTATGAATCCAGAGCCGCCAACCCCCCCTCCCCGGTATGCTTTGAGAAGCCGAGGACCAGTCCAGAACATTCCTTGGGTTTTGTCTGAGAGAGAGATGATACAGAAACCTCCTGTCTAATACAGAAAGAAGCTTGAGTTAAGGAATAGGCTGAGGATGTGAATGTTATTGCCCAGAACCATGGAGCCCCATGTTAGCTGCGCTATTTAGTGTTACAGAACCGTGACCATGGAGACATGGCCTCACAAGATCTTGATTGTCGGCGTTTCCTGTTTCTTCACTGCAACAACCCAGGAACCAACTTTGGACAAAGGGATCGTTTTCGTCGGCAAGGGTAATGTACTCCTCACCAGTGATTTTTGGCATTTGGTAATGGACCTAGATATAGGGTACTATGAGAACGCCGTCGCCACATTTGGTACTTATCTAACGTGGAGATGTCAAGTAAGGACCCTAGTAATGATCCGAATAGATGGGTCCACAGCATTATAGGGAGAGAATTGGATGTGTTGACTAGGGAAACTCAGAAGACCATGACGTTGGTTAAAGGACTTCGCAGGACACTCCAATCTCCTAACAGGTCCACCCGAGGTTTAGTTAATGTAGGCGGAACCATTTTGAAGTATCTTTTTGGAACGTTAGAAAGCAAGGATCTAAGGACAATCAATCGAAGATTGCATAGGTTGGAAGGACAAAATGAGGGAATTATTCATGTTGTAGATGACCAAATTACCTTCCTTAATGATACAATTAGAGTGGTTAAGCGAAATTCTCGGATGATAGAAAAGCTAACTGACGTCACCAGACTGATGGGCGACCAATTGATCCAGCTAAAGACTCAAACCCTGAATGAGTTGGTTTTGTTGAATAATAAGGTAGATGCTTTTTTTAATATTAGTTCTACTTTGAGAACTTTAGAGACGGTACTGAGTGACATTCGTGACGAGGTTAGTTTGTTTACACAAGCATTGGATCTTACCAGTATGGGTAAATTGTCATCTCACTTTATTTCTCCCACTCGACTGCTTCATATCCTTTCAGAAATCCAGACTAGGTTGCCTCTCGATTTATCTTTGTTAACCCCATTAAAGTTAGATGGAATATATCCCTATTATTCGATCATTGAGGTTCATGCTGCCTCGGTGAACGGAAAGCTAAGGTTGTACGTGGAAATTCCTTTAAAAGCACCTGGCAGGCACTTCCAGCTGTATAGAGTTCTTAAGTTGCCTACATTGGTTGGTACCAATGGCAGTGCTCTTTATATCCCTCCCCCTTCTCCCTATTTTGCCATCACGGAAGACGGTCAGTCGTATCTGGAATTTTCTGTAGAGGAATTCCTTGAGTGTTCTGATCAATTAATCCGTATCTGTCCTCCAAACAGGCCCGTGAGAAACCAGGTTGAGAAGTCCTGTCTTTTCGCTCTATTTACAGGGAGATCAGACTTGATTGCCTCATTATGTGAAACCTGCTTACTGAAGTCATTCCCTCCCACCTTTTATAGAGCCCACAACTCAGACCTGTGGATATATAGCGTGCCCCACAGCGTTCGATTGGTGCTGAGATGTTCTAATAGCGTGAGTAACCGATCCTCTCCGGAAAGCCATCTCGAATTACCTAAAGGAACAGGTACTTTTGAGGTCATGTCTAGCTGTTACGTACATAGTGACGAATTCACTTTGTTTCCTCATATAGTCGGGGAAAATGAGATCAACATGTTACCTGCCGAAATATATGTTCCTCCCATCAAGAGTTTGAGTTCTATTCATTCGCATGAATTTGAATCATTCTGGAAATCCAATGACTCCTTGGAGTTCGTTCAGGTCTTGAACCAAGCCAACTACGCGGATGCCCCGGCTTCAGGAGTGTCGCTGAGTAAGTTGAGGGAGAATTTAAAACAATACCGATCGCAAGCTGACCTTCAGAAAGGAGTTTCATACTGGCGGGCCCTTACCTACGTTCTCGCCACTTTCGGCGGACTCTTTATAATTGGTATTTTTGTGATTATGTACCTCAAACTTTCCCCTGGGAAAATTCTAGGGTCAGTCACGGAGACCTTTTCAGCAACCACCCCCGCTTCCCCGACCTATACGTCGTCTGAGAGTCAATGTGACGTATGAATAAACCTGATGGTTGCCCCGTCCTAATAATTGTTACGGTTTCATTGCACATTTCATCATTTGTGTCCAAATAATTTTGTGAAAATGTTAATCACAGAAGGTCCTGGAATCCTTTGCGGTGTCATCACTAACGGAAATAAAGAAGGCCGCCCGAGCGCTCCATGATGGAAATGAGGATCAACCCCGGAGCTCCAAGATCGAAAGGGATCAGGTTTGACACCCCTCACGATGACTTGTGACCCAGGTAACTCTGTATTGTTCCCTACTTTAATTACTGATTAATTGTCAACTAGCCGTCTAGTTAGCCAAGGATATAATGTTGTTCTCCTTACTGAAAAACAGTTCTTTACTTTAAATTGATTAAGAGGGAGGCTAACCAGACACACCCCGTTGTTTAAATGGATGCCGAAACGCTTCATACATTTCTGTATGTTTCTTATTGGGCTAAGAGATGTGTATCTTGAGCCAATAGCAGGTTCTTATATTCAGACCAAGGTTACATTGTAAGAATAATTTCAGATATTGTGTAGACTAAATGTGGTGGAAGGATTAAGGCCGAACGCTAAACGAGCAACCCCAACTTATAGCTGAAGAAAATAAGAGTAAATTAATCATGTAACTATGAAGGAGTTGTAACGTAATTAAAGTAATGAATATCATCAGTGTATATATATATATGTATATGTAAACCAAGATGTATCTAGCTTTGTGTGGAAACTGAAGCAGAAATGATAAATTGTTTTATTATCCTTATTATTAATAACCAATGTGGGTATGATAACATATGATGTAGAGGTTGATTGCTATCCACGTATAAAGGTGTATATCGTATGATCATTAGTGTAATAAACTTAAGGTTGCAACCTAGAATAAATACAATCTTACTGTTGTGTTAACAATATCTTGTAAATAAAGAAATATTATGTTGTTGTTGTTGTTGAAACTGACATCTGCCCGATACGATTGTATTCTCAACAATCCAGAAAGGAGTTTGTTCTTGCTCCAGTCAGTCTCTGCAAATGTTTGAGTTTGGACGGCTGTGCTGTTTTGTTGAGCAAGGCCTTGTGGGCAGGTCATCAGGTCAATGCAAAACGTGTTGTTGCCATGTAATAGACAGGTGTTCTGTATAAAATGCTAGAGATGTTAGAAAAAAAAAATTGTTATATATACATATTAAGTTTGTAAGCCCCCCCCCCCCCCCCTTCTTCAGGCGTGCACTCACTCCTGAACCCATGGACGGAAAATTGAAACTGAAGTTAGTATTGTTTCAATTTTATTTATAGAGATAGACCAGCACCTGGATGAGAGTCACGCGACCAGCCTGCACCAGTCTGGGGAGAGCCGAACCTGACCTGTCATTGATGGAATGGCGCACCCCATAACCTTGCTGAGGTGACCCGATTTTGAGAAGGACGTAACCCTGGAGGAATAGTCAATGGGACAAATGATTGTAGACCCATCTATACTAAGGGTCATGCTGTAAGAAGATCGCACGACCAATATTTCGTCGCCAGATTTCCGAACGGTGTCCCCACGGTTTGACCGCCCAATGTGTCGGTTTGGGAGTGTGACTGTATAAATGATATTGGCCTCTCCATGAACTGTGTTGCAGTGAGCTAGGTACGCGCGCAAAACTTTTATGCTTGTCTCCATCCGGGTATTTCAATCTCTATATAATCAAAAGGACCGCATCAGTGTGTAATGAACTAAAGATCTTGAATGACATTGTTGTTAGTAGGATTTGTACCAGGAACTATGAGTGCTATTGAGTTTTAAAAGACAACATGTGTACATTGTGAAAAAAAAAAAGTGATCTAATTGTGTAAAGAACACCTGAATTTATAATCTATATTAGTACTAATAGAATAGGTAGTGACATCACGTGACCTTTCCCCTGAGAGGAGATTTCTTTCAATATTGTATGAATTTTTTTTGATCTTTGCTTTAAATTTCCTGGATAAAATTGTCTGTAAACTTAGTTCTCCAAATTAATTCATGTCTTTGAGAGCAATCTCCTGGGTAGTTAGTTTGTGAGTGATGATGATTGTCTTGTGTATAGAATTATGATTTGTGATGCAATGTTAACTCCCAAAAGATATTCTTGTTTTCTTAGCTAGGAAACGCAACTTTTATATTGTTATCAAAATGTTGTGCCAACAATGATATAGCGCATTTACTCAACAAGACCAGATAACAGTAAAATTATATATGATTTCTGGATATTACTTGTTCTCAGAAATTTAATGTTGTAGAATTTATACTATTATATGAAATATTGTGAGTCTGTTTGAACAAATTCTGAAAGTTACGGATGAATTAGTTAAATCGCATTTTATTACGGTCCAGTAAAGATTAAAAGGCAGTGCTCTAATTTGTTATCATGAACCACTGATTTAATACATCGGACTTGAGTGATATCAACCCACCGGATATCATATATGTTGTTCCCTTGTATAAAATCTTGGGCTGACTAACCTTGTTCATGTATAATGTAAACAGACAAACTATATTGACAGTGATGACCTGTTCAAATATTAGATAAGATACATTTACTATGAGTATGCTACTGCTTATACAAGGACCCGTAAATAAGCTGATAGCTGGTGTTTCAAGACCAAAAGACTGTTGTATTAATTTGAAAAAAAAAGGGAAAAAAAATCTGCTTCTCTTTTATGTAACAATTAGAAGAATTATATTAATGTACTCCTTGTAATTTCACTTAATTCTAACCTAGAAGTTTTGTGTTGATTAAATGTTATTTCATGATGTTGTAACATGTGGAAACTGTTTGGTTATCTTAAAATGTAAGTGGTGTTGTACGCTCAATGTAATTCCATCATAGTGTTAACAATTGCTTATTTCCATGTCTAACGAATCGCAACTTTTGAAAAAAGTTCTATCGAGATAGAAACTTTTTCAAAAAGAAGGGTGCATTGTGACACGAGCCCAAGGACCTCCTTAGAATACCGTCCCATGTTTAGTCATTATCATTTTTTTCTGGCTGGACTATGACTCCCCCGACATCACGCGGTTTGCACAGGATCAAATAGTCATGTGAAAATAAAACATTGATATTTATTCAGGCCAATTATATATTTTTTTAGGCCTCTGTTGTTGGTTCCGCCCTAACAGAGTTCGTTATCTCAATGTTCTTTGGGGCGTGGAATATCAAAAGTTCAATTAAGGTAGAGATATATAAAAGACCCGATCTAGGAACGGCGCGGGTGGTCGTCGCCTTTTAGAGGGGTACTCATTGTTCGAGCGTGGTCTTTCCGTCCTGTCACCCTGCAACCTCACCAAGTTATCATATGTAAGTACCACACCACTAACTTTAATACATTGTTACCATTATTATGTAATTCTTTTTTTGTCTTGAATATACTGTAATACACATTGTTCCACTGACATCTTTTGACGCCCGCCTTGTCCCAACTCCCATCAGGATCGGATCCAACTAGTGTGGAACCCATGACATGCCTCGTGGATTAACCACGCTACCGTCTTCCGTACTAGTTGGACGCATACGCAAGGGTCGTATGACAAATTGTTGCACCATTTGTCACAAAGTTTATTGAAAGTTGTTACAAACAATTGAGAAATGCAATCTCACCATCTGAAAAAGTGACAGTTACATTGAGGTAAGGAGATTTGCTTGTCAATTTAATACATGTAGTCCTAGTTAGACAGAATAAAATACATCTAAATTATTTTATAAAGTTATCAAATGCTATTCACGTCCGCAATGGTGGAAACTAGGACAAAATAACATGTATATGTAATATGGTCTAAATATGACGTTAAGGCAGAGATTTTAATCATCAACAGATGAATGATGGATTTTTTCCTTGTTGTTTGAATGAAACTTAATTTAATCTAATCGCTACCATTCTTAATCTTAACCCAATCATGTAGTTAAATAATAATAGCTTGGATGCGTTGTAAGAACCAGTTAAAAAATTAAGTTTTTTAACTCTAACCACAAACATACTTGGCTGTAACAAACCGAGTCAAAATCTATTCTATAAAAACTACTGCAATTTTTTCTTAGTGGATTATTTTTAGCATACCTTGTCTCTAACTACTCGAGATACACACATTTGTACTAATTTAGATAATATATCTGTGATGAGAGGGGTTGACTTTAGATTAAATGTACCCACCTTTTCGTGAATGAAGAATGAAAAAGAATTTTGTTAAAAGCACCCTTTTTAAATTATTATTATTAGCACCGCGTCTTACTACCCGTTCGGGTTATACGCACTTACACTAAAGTGTAATGGTAGGGTGATTGTGAGATGAAATGAAGGACCTACAGTTTAACGTGGAATCCGAACCACGGTGGCGGACTGGCATTCCACACATTCACAAGATATCTTGTTAGAGGTGTAGAAAGGGTTTGGAAATCAGATAAATATGTGCCGGGGCCGAGGATTGAACCCCGGCCGCCAGCATAGAAGTCTGACACCTTACCCCTAGACCACCAGGCCACCCCCCCTTTTTAAAACTGACCAGGCTTCTTACCCCAATCTGCTCTTCATCGGTAGTAAAGTTTATTGTGAAAGTGAATATTAAACCAATGGTCTCAAAATCAAATAAGTTTAGAGCCACATTCCCAAACTCAGGGGATATATTGGTCTAAATCCCGTAGAAACACCTTTGATTTAACATTATCTACATATATTTATTTGTAAAGCATCTTACTACACGTCCGAACTATGAACACTTTAATTTGGGAGGGTTTAAGATTTTATGAGTAAGAAAAAATTAGAAGAAAGTAGCTACATTTGAGTAAATATAAATTTGGTTACTAACTAGGCTAAGCCATTATTATATATCCAACTTTAATTTGAAATTTGCCCTTTCCCAACCTGTCAAAATATACAAGAAGAGCTTGACGCTTAATTCACGGGGACAGTTTTATGTGATTTTAACTAAATTTTTGACATTATTTTTTAAAATTGAGGATTCTGCTTAGAATAATAAAAATATTATATCTTCTAAAATTTTTAAATGAGCTAGAGAGATTTAACAAAGATTATTTAATTTAAAATATTTTAAAAAAAAATGCCAAACATAAATTATTTGGAGGATAAACCAGAGGGATCACAGTTTAAAATAGTTTAAAGTGTTTTAAATAACACAAAATTATGTGTATACGCACTAAAATCAAAAATTATTTTTAATAAAACAGATAGTAAAAATATAGTAAAGTATTGCAGATATGTTAGCCGGTTTAGATATTTCTCGTGTGCTGAAAGTGGTCATTAGGTGTGAATATGGTAACCCTAACTTAGACCCTTCGATCACCGAAGCGAGTCATAAAGGAACAAAATCTGCCCTATTTGCCAAAGCTTGCTAAACCCAAAAAGAGTTAAAAAAACCCGGGGAAACATGACTTGACGTCCCATTTTAAACAAAGTATTCTTTTTGACGAAAAGTGATGTTGTAGGGACGTTAGTTTACCCAAGCAAAAACTTTTGGGTAAAGTGACGTTAATGCTGAATAGCATAAATAAAAGATTGATCGATAGGTCAAATACTTCGCCATCCCATCCCAACAGCGTTATAAGTGTTATTATGCTCTCTCTCCCCTTGTCTTGGGGAAAAATTTTTGACAACAGGTAAAACACAGGCGTCT